>CABHPH010148458.1:0-23705 GCA_902168325.1 Peromyscus nudipes
TGGGTTATCACAATCTGGGTGCAGCAAAGGTAAACACCAATGTGATGGCATTCCCACCACTGCATCTTTGCAATTGAAAACCACACATAGAAAATATAATCACCTAGTAGATGGCCTCAAGGGGTGTGGTACTGAGGGAGCTCTCCATGCTGAGGACTGGGAAACATCTCTGCAAGACTGATATTTATGCCAGAATCAACTCTAGGAGAGAATACATTGTGGTCTAAGTGTTTAAATACAGAAAGAATACCAGATTCCTTCCCATATGCAGAGTCAGCTGCAAAAGAAAACTTAGGAGATGCTGGATTCATCACAAGAAAGAAATGTTGATGCTATATCATATTTTTTTTTACTTAACTTTATATTTTTAGTTTGTTCTCTAATTTCAGTTATTTTGTTTGACCTTTTATCATGGTTGCCTAGAATTTCTGTACCAATTATGTCCAATTTTCTCATTGATCCCATATATTTAAACCAATATATTTTATTTTCAGTACAACCTTTCCCCTTTCCCAAAGCTCTCCAATTTTTATATCTTTAATGTTAATACACTTAGCATTAAAAATCTTTATCTAACATTTACCCTAACACTATTATAGCTTATTTTTCTCTAATCTTAACAGATGAGTTATTAAAGTATGTGAGTGCTTCTAACTATATTTTGATATTAAGCTTGTTGTCAAATCACTGCTTCTTTTACTTCTGCCACACTTCCTCCCTCTAAAAGGTAGTGGGGATAATAAACACAAGAAATAAATAAAAAATTCAACATGCAGAAATTACTTTAAGTGCAAGTAACTAGGTCAAACAGAGTGGGGCACATCAATAGACATGATCAATAAATAATAGTAGCACTGTTGAAAGACAAGAGTGAGGCAATAGTGCGTCCAGACAGCAATTAAAAAATAAACATGTCTAAAACCTTCAGCAACTCAAGAATGAAATGAACAAATCCAAATTAAATATCTATAGGGTAGCTGAAAGATCTGAGATTAAAAACCTAAAGGCACAAAATTAAACTTAATGACCCATTATAATAGAAAATTCCCAAAATCTGTATGAAATTATTCATACCCAACTACTAGAGAGATTTAGCACCACAAATGGAAGAAACAGAGAAGAATCTCTTCTTGGTAAGTTATAGCCAGAATGTAAAAAACACAGAGAAACAAATATAAAAAAAATGTAAAAATCAAAACCCAACTTATTTATGAAGGCAAACATATCAGAACAGCATCAGACTTCATAAACTACCTAAAATTCCAGGAAAGTATGTAATTATGTATTTCAAACCACTGAGAAAAAGCAAAATTCACCCCAAAATGCTTTATGCACTAAAGATATATATTTTTAATTGATAGAGAAATAAAGAAAAGAGAAGTACAAACTAAAACAAATCATAACCACCATGCCACTACTGAGACGACATTTAAAGGAATCACAAGCAACAGGATAAAGACAAGCCTCATTCAACAGAAATAATAAACTTCATGAGGAAGTTTGAACAAAGAAAGATGCCATAATTCTTAGTGCTGTAAACCAGCAACTCCCCAGTACAAATAGGGTAGAAAAGAAAGAAAAATAATTCAACTAACCAGAAAAATACCTACAAAATTACAGAAACTAGCAAATCTCTATCAACAACAATTTTCAATGTAAATTACCCCAATTCTTTAGTGAAGAGACATGGACTGGCTCACTGAACTTTAGAAATCAATTATCTAATTTCTCCAAGAAACATGCCCTACTAGCAAAGACACTCACAAACATCCTTTAAAGGTAGAAATCAATTTGTTAAACAAAAGCCAAAAACAAGTTGGTCTGGCTATATTGGCCATTAATTATTGTAGACTTCAAACCAAATTTACTCATAAAGGACAGGTGGGGTGATACATATTAATAAAAGGAATGGGTCAATCAAGAAGAAATGATGATTTTAAATATTTGTGCTTTGAAGAACAAGGTTCTCAATTTCATAAAATAAGTAGGAAAGAAGCACACCTATCTCATTCTATGAAATGTGTATTACCCCGAAACCAAAACAAGGTAAGAATATAATAAAAATTCACACACTGTTTTCCTTGATGAAAATAAATTCAATTCACTATAAGACACTTGCAAACTAAATTCAAAACTCAATTGAAATCCTATACCATGACCAAGTTGCTTCCACCCTAGTGTCGCAAGGATGATTCAAAATATTAATGTAATATAAAATATAAATAGACTTAAAAAAGAAATCATATGATTTTCCCAGTCCATGCAAGAAAAGATTGAACTTAAACAACGCTTCTTGTTAATAGTTCTAGAGATATTGGGAGTAAAAGGAACATATCTCAAATCTCAACATAATTAAGTTTATGTATGAGAAACATTTAGCCAATATATTAATGGTTAAAAACTGAGGAATGTCTTATGCAGTAAAAAATGTGACAAGGGGTCCACTCTCTCCTTTTCTGTTCAATACAGTGATTCATGACTTGGCTAAAGGAATAAGACAAGAGAAAGAAACAAAAGGTGTGCCAACAATATAGAACTCAAACTCTCCCTTTTTTTCATACAACATGTGCTCATGCTTAAAATATTCTAATACCCCACCAAAAAACCTACATCAGATAAATCCTATCTTTAATGTAACAGGATAAGAAACAGCATACAAAACCAATAGCTTTTCTATATGCCATAGCAAACTTACTGAGAAAATAAAAATTCTGGGGAAAATGCCCATTCATAATAGTTTCAAATAACAAAATAAAAAAAAATCCTGGAAATAAACCTAACCAAATAGATGGAAATCATCTTCAATAGAAACTTTAAAACAATGAAGGTAGACATTGTTGAAGTTACTGTACAACAGAACGACTTCCTACACTCACAGATTGTCCACATTAATGTGATAGTCATCACATTACCATAAGCAATCTATACTTCCAGTGCAATTCCCATACGCATTGTGATGATATTCTTCCCAAGGCTAAAAATTAAAATAAAATTCAAAATTTATATAGAGGAGAAAAAGACCCCAAATAGCCAAACTGACACTAAAAAGAATGACTAATATTCGCAATATCGCCATGCATTTTACCTTATTCTCTTGAGCCACAGCAACAAAAGCAGTGTGATACTGACACAATCAGATCTATCTACCAATGCAAGAGAACAGAGTACCCAGAAATAATAGGCACCCACTGCTTTACCACCTTTTTACAGTGTCAAAAGCACATATTAGAAAAATGACAACCATTTTAACACTGGCACTAAGAAAACTTTAATCATGGAAGATAAGTACAGCAGAAAAAAGAGTCATGCATGAAAAATAAAATGTAAAAAAATGTGCGAAACACATTTCTGAAGGCTAATTTCAAGAACTGTAGTAGAAATAACATGGGGCATTGGAAAATTTGTTTATTATGTTATGAAAATAGGATGGAAGTAGGAATCAGAGAACACACATATCTGTTCTTATAATGGTCTAAATCCTGGGGCCAAGATTACCTTGTCAATGTGAAATGTTAGAGGACACTTCTTTGGAGGGAGAGTGGGGGACTGGATATGGTAGACTCTGTCTTAGTCCACTTATCTTAGTTAGGGTCTCTAATGCTGGATTGAAACACTATGACCAAAAGCAACTTGGGGAGGAAAAGGTTTATTTTACTCACAGTTCCATGTAACATTTCATAATCAAAAGCAGTAAGGGCAAGAACTGAAACCGAGCAGGAACATGGAGGAAGGAGCTGATGCAGATGCCATGGAAGGGTGCTGCTTACTGACTTGCTTCACATGGCATGCCCAGCCTGCTTTCCTATATGCCCCAGGATCATCAACCCAGGAATGGCACCTCCTATACACATATACACAGAATTAAAGATGAAATAATTTTACCTGTGTCTTGAGAACTTTAATGAGGAGGCTGGGGTTGGGGTTGGGCTCTAATGTGTACAGGAATAAGGGATGAATCTGTTTGGTAAGAAAATTCCAAGATATGTTATCATTCAGAATGTGGCATGGCTATTGCTTAGTGCTCCAGTTCCTGTCTACAGTGAATGAGAGAGAGCAAAAACCAAGGAGAAAGATATGAAAAATATGCAGAAAAATGAATTTATCCTTATGGATGAAAAGAGTGAAGAAACTAGGAACTAAGCAATAGGAAAACATATTTTGAGACTCAACCATTAGAGCCTAGATAAAGATTCAAATTTGTTTGGAAGGAAAGACCCTACACAAAAAAAAATGCTGCTGGAGAATGAAGTGCTCAAAAGATAGCGAGGAAAGTGTTCTGCAGGTCAATATAGAAATGCTGATGCAGCTGTGGTCCAAAGGGCCAGGCTTCTTCCCCAAATGACAACACAACACCAGTGTCCACATAGTAATGGTTTTACAGGCAGGGAAGATTTATGTGAAAGCATGAAATCTTGCATCAGTTTCAGAGAGCCCCTGAAGATACTGTGTGGCAGGATTTGTGGCCTTTGGGAGGAACCTGAGAAGCCACTGCTGAGCATGGAGCTGCAGCCTTTATTTTTCAGCTCTGCTTGGCTTTGCTTTTGCTGTGGTCTAACCATTCCTTGCTATGCTCCCCTTCTTCCCTTTTGTAATGTGAATGTTTGCTATGTAAATGTATATTAGAAACATGGAACTTGCTTTTGGCATTTCATAATTGTTCACAGCTAAAAGAATGCCTGGTGTTTCTGACTAGACAAGACTTAGTCTTGGAATGTTAAAACAGTGCAGTGACAGTAAAAATACTCTGGGAACTCCTAATGTTAGACTGAAGACACCGTGGTGAGATCGATGTGAACCTATGGGGATACCACCAGAAAGCTATGACTTAAAAATAACGTGTTTCAATGTTAACTTGACAAGGGTGGGATTATGATGACCAAAATTGTCAACTTGAGAAGATATTGAATCATTGTGAAAAAAAAAAAAGCCTCTGGACATGCTTGTGAGGATTGTCCAGATTAGGTTAACTGAAGTTGGCATAATTAACATAACTATTGATGATATCATTCCATTTTCTGGGGACCCAAATTCAAGAATATGGATGAAGATAGCTGAACCCTAGAATTCATCTCTCTTGGCTTCTTAACTGTAGATCCAATGTCACTAGCTCCTTCTTGCTCCTACTGCCATGGTGTCTATACTATGATGGAGAGTATCTCCATGAACCATGAGTTAAAATTAACTTTCTCCTTGAAGTCACTTCTTGTCAGGTGTTTTGTCCCAGTGATAAAATATCTAACAAAATAAACAAGTCAGTCCATGTGAGGTATTTGGAAATCTCAAGAAAGCCTAAAACAGAAACTTGATGAGTTTCTCATAGTGTAGAGACTGTTATTTCTCTAAGATATTTAAACAACCTCTTATAAAGACCAAGGAGTTCAAAGAAATTAAAATTTACCCTGAAACAAGAACGGTACACCATGACATGCTTGGTAGAGAAGCACAAACTCTGTGACAATGACAACACCAAATGTGGCTGTGACTGGAGAGCCAAAGAACAAGCATTAGCCACTTGGGGGGGAATGCAAAATGATATACTGTTGAAGAAAGCTAATCATACTCCTACAGTGTGGTCCAATAATCACAATCCTTGGCACTGAGCAAAAGGAAGTAAAAACTTAAGTTCATAGAAAAACCATCTCATGAATGTGTATAGCAGCTTTATTCACAACTGCCAAAATATGGAAGCAACTCAGATTTCCCTCTGGAGGTAAACAGATAATTGTGATACATTCAGATAATGGGACATTGTTCAGCAGTAAACACAAATGAGCTCTCGAAAGACATGAAGCAATACTACATGTGAATCACCAAGCAAAGGATCTAATCAGACATAAGGTGTGCTTCTAACTAAAGAGACACATTACTTAGGGGTGGGGATACATTCATACAAATGTGCTACCAGGTGTTTCTGTCATAGTTCAAACAGCCAAGAAATTAATATGACAATGATGCCACCAGGTCATACAACCTTATGGGGCCTCTAATAGATATGTCAACTGTTGTTAACCACAATGGGAGTGTGTAGTGCCTAACTGTACAGCAGTCTAGAAAAGTTGCATGTGTAGACATAGTTAAGAATTTGTATCTACAGTAGTGGTTTGGTGGTGGGGAAAAGAGGAATAGCACAGTCATACAGAATGTTTAGTATTTTCAAAAAATAAAGTTTAGATGTCATTTGCAAATTTGTGAAAGTCTATAAAATGAACATCAACAAGACTGGACCCAAATATTAGCTACTGCCAGAGTAGGTAGTTTCATCTATTCTAACAAAACTATTACTAGAGTGGGAGAATTAATGGGTGGGGTCCATGTGAAACATCAATACCTGTCTCACAAATTTTTTGTGAATATATAAATGCTTTTTCTAAATATACCATGATGTATAGAACACATCCTGCAGGAGTTACTCTATTAGAAGCAGTGTATAGCTCAAGAACATGGAAGCTGAGCTTTGCTATGAAATGGCTTTGGTCACAAATCCACCTTTGTATCAGTTTCCTACTTTTTGAAAAAGGACCATAAGGATGTCCATGTTATAAGAACGCTGTGGTCTAAATAAGTCCTGTGAGTCCCTTAGACATCAGCATCCTCAGAATTCTCTTGTGGAATTACTGCCTTGAAATTTTTTTCAAAGGTGGAGAAATGTAATGCATAGGGAGTCAGTAAGAGCTTGCCATTGAGAATGACACATGAGTTAGCATAGCCCTCCATCCTCTTCCCGGATAAGGTGCAAGTACAGGGTCACATATTTATATTAGATATTGGCCACCAGGATATCCATAAAAATAATCAAAAGAGTTGACATTCTTACAGAAGCATATTTTTACTCATAAAATCTATAGGATTCTGGTAGATCTTTATTCCTATACTTCTCTACAAATTATCTCCTTTATAAGGGGTTTTCAATGGTTCTGGATTTTGGTTGCACATTGTTCTTTTCTATGGAGACTCAACTAGATCTGTGAGAAAAGCTTAATTTACATATTATCTGCATAAAGAGATGTTCAAACTGCTTTAGACATGAATAAATATCTAAATTTATAAATTCTTAAAAATAAAAATTTACTGTAAGTCAAACACCTTATTAAATGCTGTGAATTTTTAGCTTTCTATATTGTCATAGAAAGTCTGTGAAGCAAGTTTCAGTATTATCCTAATACATAGGTTCAGGAATGATGTGAAAAAGCAGGAAGAGAGAAGTTAGTGTGTCTCCTTAGCTTTCCACAAGATGGAAAGTAGCAGTGCAGTGTAGAATCTCATTTCAGTGACAGCATACTGAGTACCAGGCTCAGTATCAGTCATTTTCCATGGATGTGGGTGCATTTTACCAAATACCATAAAAATCTGTTTCAAAACTCAATGGCAATGAATGTGTGGTTGGAAGCTGAAGCCCCATTCATCCAATACTCATTTATTCTGACAGTGTGGAATTTCATGTACCAAGACAGGTACTGAAGACACAATAATCTATATGCCAAATACCTCCTGAGGGCACAGTTTGAGTCAGGCCAAGAAATAAAGCATGCAGGTTACTCTACACTTTTCTCCCCTTAGCAGATGGTCAATCAATAGCTTTTAACTGACACTGTGGTTGATTAATATTGTATACAAGAGCCTGTTTGCTTGATGTGGAGTAAAACAGTGTAAAGTCAAAACATAGCCCTCAACTAAAGGATAATGCATTTAATTTAGAAATATGATTATAAGTTTTGTACTATATTAAGGATATATATTAAAATCAGTGGTTTTAAGATGTCTGGAGAAGAAATCATGAGAACAGGAAGTTTGGTACACTGCCAAGCAACTGATAACAAGTCATATTTGGCTAGGACTAAGTATTTCTGTCTAGATAGTCTCAAGCCCAGTGTATAAAGGCTTTTGATTTGTACCCCGTGCAGGTGAATGAACAGTGGCAGACAGTGCTATCCTCGGTTTAATGTCAGTGCACACCTTTTCAGCTTATCTTAGAACTCTCCCTTCCAAAGTTTTTTATTTTATTTTTCAAAACTTAAGAGATATAGCTGAAGCATTTTGTCGTTTCACCAATTACCTTCATGACAAGGAAACCCACAGAGACAGCTGACCTGGGTCTTGGGAGCTCACGGACTCTAGACCTGTAGGTAGGGAACCTGCATGGGACTGACCTAAGCCCTCTGCATGTAAGTGACAGATAGTTGTGTAGTTTGGTCTGTTTGTGGTCCTAGCAGTGGGACTGAGCATTCAGATTCCAAATAAATTCTATATGGATTGTAGCAGAAAAGTTTATCTTCTCTCCTACTTTCGATTTTTCCTGTATCTTACCATCCTCTAATCTTAAACTTGGAAACATAGTGTGTAGCGAACTGGTATTAAATGAGATTCACACTTGTTATTTAAAAAGTCTAAACTTCACATATTCAAAATGCTTTTCAAATTCATGAAATGACATGCAGTGAGCAGAACTACTTAGAGGTCATGTAGCACCAGCATTTTGGAAACCCAAATAAGTTTGCACTTCAGAGTCAGGGATATTTGAGTTCAAATGGCCAATGTTCTCATTCTCTCTCTCTCTCTCTCTCTCTCTCTCTCTCTCTCTCTCTCTCTCTCTCTCTCACTCTCTCTCTGTATATGTGTTATACATTATTTCAAATATATTACTTGAAATATATTTCAGTTATAATTCCAAGTATATTACTTAATATAGAAAACTATTTAGTAAAAGAAAAACCACACTACATAAGAAATATAAGCTGGGCGGTGGTGGCACATGCCTTTAATCCCAGCACTCGGGAGGCAGAGGCAGTTGGATCTCAGTGAGTTTGAGGCCAGCCTGGTGTACCAAGTGAGTTCCAGGAGAGGTGCAAAGCTACACAGAGAAACCCTGTCTCGAAAAACCAAAAAAAAAAAGAAAAAGAAAAAGAAAAAGGAAAAAAGAAATATAAAAAGTGAAATTTCTATATTTGGGAGTCAGAGGGAAAGTACTTGTCTATACTTTATATGTAGATACTGCATATTTTGTTCAGCAGATGTTCACCCATAAGGATATGAGTAGGGTATGCTTCAGGAGTCTTGACTTGAGGAAAGTCTTTTTATGCAAAAGTTGAAGGCCTGCCTAGCTCAGGATTGCTACCAGCACCCTCAAGAAAGTACCTAGGTGGATGGAATTCTCACAGTCAGTTGCCTAACTCATTTCTTTTGTGAATTAGATATCCATGATAACTAATTCAATGATAGTTACTACCCTCTAGCATAAGAATACTAAAAAGCATACCAGGGATCCTACCTTAGAGCTTTACTCAAATTCTATTTCCAACAATCCCACGGACTCAATTCATCTTTCTGCTATTTTAAGAGAAAATAAGAAATCACTTAACTCAGAAGTTTGAAACATATTTCCTCCTTCTGCCCATATCACATGTTGCTTATCCATGGTTCATGACATTATAAAATTAATGCCCATCTTACCATGTAAATGTATAAGGCATGATATCCCCCTCCTGAATGACAATAAAACATTTATGTGTTATAATTTACAAAGTACATTAATCATATTTTCATATATCAATTAATAAGAACAAATTCAACATTTTAGATTAAGATCAGAAAAAGGGCAATACTTATTTGATGTAGTGTATGTCAGAGGCAGTTGATAATAAAACAAGGGGCAAGTGAGTTGCATGAGTTGGTAAGAATGAATAATGATATATGATCAAATCCAGTATCGTAGATCATATGCTTTAGTCCATCTGTGGGTTTTGTAGAATTTAGAAATAGCATGGACATAGAAATGATATGGGTTGAATGAATACTTGTGTCATATATTGAAAACAATAACCTACCAAAAAATAATGTATTAAAAGCCTAACTATTGTATCAAATTAGAATGGCTACTCTTCTTGTCCTTGATCAGCTCATGTTTAGCAGTTTCATGTTGGTGAGCTTCTTACATTTCTAGGAGACACTATCTCACAACAAACTCACTGATCCTCTGGCTCATAAAATCATTGTGCCATAGGCAACTCTAGAATAGTAAAGTGGGAGAAATTGTATCCCCAGGGAAAGAGCACATCTATTGGTGATCCAATACCAAATGGTCATCCCTGAAAACATATGTACAAATGACTTTATACAGACTAGGCAGGTTATACAAATATGCAAGTAACAACAATTAATGAAAAAAGAGTCCATGAATTTGAAGAAAAGGAACAAGGAAGGGTATATGGGAGGTTATGGACAGAGAAAATGGAAGGGGGAAATCATATAATTATAATCGCAAAAATAAAATAAATAATTGAAAATAAATTTGGTTGATAAGAAATGTGTCATCATAATAAAAACAATCTTAGGCATCAAAGTGATGGAATTGGAAGGTAAGAACTTTGAGACATTAATAAGTCACAAGAGGGGAGTCTCTCGAATGGGATTGCTGCATTATAAAGATGTATGAGAGCTCCTTCATCCTCACACTTGACATTGTAAGAGGAAGAATGTCTACAAGGTTGATGAGGCTGTCAACAAAAACAAATCTTCTGGAGGCTTGATGTAGTATTCCCAGATTCTAGGACTGTAAAAATTAATCTTTGTTGTTTGTAAGTCACCCTGTCTTTAGTATCTGGATCCAGCACACCATACACAGTGGGATAAAGTTGAACCCCACTTTAGAATCTTCAGTATTTCCCTTGTGATGACCACCTGCCTCATAGGACCCAACAATGCTACACTTCAAATGCTATTCACATTCAAAACTCTCCATCCAGACTTGCCACCAATTAATAATAAACATTATCATTCTAAATAGGAAGGAACCTGTGAGGAGAGGTCAGAAAGCCAGGTCTTCAAGCACAACCATTCCTTCAACTTGGGGTCATTTGTCTTTATGCA
Organism: Peromyscus nudipes; assembly: GCA_902168325.1. Taxonomy (NCBI): domain Eukaryota; kingdom Metazoa; phylum Chordata; class Mammalia; order Rodentia; family Cricetidae; genus Peromyscus; species Peromyscus nudipes. Next base: position 10,864 of record CABHPH010148458.1, read on the forward strand.
TATCAGGTGACTTCATTATATTTCCATGTATCATGGGTAAGTTGTCAAGACATCCCTTCCTCTGGAGCCCCAGAGAGTCTGCATTTAGTTGCAACTATGTCTACAAACACCTAGTTCTCTTCAGAATAAAAATTACATATATTGTATTGCACATCACGTATCTTATCTATCAAATACCATATGTTAGACAAGTACAGCATTAATGCTAAAACAAACAAACAAAAAATACAGATATTACAATTTTTAAGCCTGTATATTATCTGAATTAATTCCTACTTAAGTTTATTTAGAAAAAGACAAACCTTGACCCTTTAGAAAATTAGTTTTACTCAGGGAAGAGCACACCAACTGGTTACCTAATACTAAATGGTCAGCCCTGGAAACATATAGACAAGAGAACTTATCAAGACTGAACAGAGTGTACTTAAGTATTGAGGAGAGTGTGTGTGTAGCAACAATTAATATAATGATTGTATGAGAGGTTCTAAAGAGAGTAATAAGAAGGTGAGATGATGTAATTATATTAATCTCAAAAATAAAAGAAATACATTTAAAAATAAAATGAAATAAAAATGAAGAATGGACACAAAACTTAAATAAATTCTCCAATATCATTATTTTTATTTTTTAACAATCTAATACATTTTACTTCAACAGAGGGACTATTGAGAAATAAAAAATGTTTAGTTATGACATCAATTTATAGTAGGTTATAATGTAATACACTATATTTATCTACATATTAAATGTGAATAACTAATACTATGTCTGAACACATATACATGTTTATTTATTTATATTATTTTCATTATTTAAAACAATTTTTAAATTTAAATGTATTTTGATCATATTCTTCCCCTCTCCCAAGTCCTTCCTGCTACTCTTCCCCTCTTCCAAAACCAACTTTAAGTTTTTTTTGTAGTTATCAAAGTCTTGAATGATAATACCAAAAGTCACTCCTAAAAATACTGTATGTCTATAAAGACAATGATAAAATAAGGAAAAAAATCCCTAAGATTTAAAATTCATGGTAAAAGAGGAAGAAAGGAACAAAAAGTAAAATGCACATGAATCCACAGGAAAGACAAAACTATGTTAAAAATGATTTCTTCCTCATTGACAGGAAAAATAAAACATTAGTCATTCTCTTCTATTTTATTTTATTTTTTACCAACTTTAAGTTTTATTCTGAAAAAAAAAAACCAAAACAAAACAACAAAACCAAAAAAACAAAATAATCATAGCCTCTCAAATAACCCACCAAACTGTAACCAAATATAAACATGCACACACACACACACACATAAAAAAAAAAAAAAAAAAAAACCTGTGGAGTCCATTATATATCGGTCATCTACTCCTTAACACGAGGCCTGCCCTGGAGTGGTTAATATACCCAGTGTCACTAAAAGAGAAAATTGAGTTTCCAAATCCCCACAGTTAAAAGTGAAAATTCAACTGAAAACCTTTACCTTAGTGGCTAGGATTTCATTCATTCGTTTATAACAAAATAAAACAAAAAGACCACATCGAAATTAGATAAGGCAAATTAACAGAAGGAAAAGAGCCCAAAGAAGACACAACCCACTAATTCTTCCATTCAGAAATCTCATAAAAAACAATGCTAGACTATAAACCATAATATATTCACAGACAACACTTACACAACTCAGTGAAGATGGATGTTGAGCTGGTGTCTACATAGACCCTACACACCTACGTGTCAGAGTCTTTGGCACAGGAATGTATTCTGCATGCTACCAAGAGAGAAATGTAACCACAAACCAGTCACAAAACCTTCATCCACAATGGTGCACTGCCTGTAAGATATGCTAGGGAAATTGTAGCTAGAGTTTTCCTGCCTGGCCCACAGTCAGGACAAATCTCTGCCACCCGCCAGTCCCACAGCCGCTCAGACCCAACCAAGTAAACACAGGGACTTATATTGTTTAAACTGTTTGGCTAATGGCTCAGGCTTCTAGCTATCTAGTTCTTACATCTTAAATTAATCCATTTCTATAAATCTATACCTTGCCACATTGCTTGTGGCTTACCGGCATCTTCACATGCTGTTTGTCATGGCGGCGCCTGGCAGTGTCTCTGGCTCAGCCTTCCACTTCCCAGAATTCTCTCCTCCTTGTCCTGCTTATACTTCTTCCTGCCTGACCACTGGCCAATCAGTGTTTTATTTATTGACCAATAAGCAACATGTTTGATATACAGACCATCCCACAGCAGGAAATGGTGGCACAAAGCTTGTAGAAGTAAACAACCAATATCTGACTTGTCTTAAGTCCCACTACATGAGATGGAACCCATACCCAATACCGCTTGGGTGACCAATAACCTGAGACTAGATAGCACAGGGAATTAGGATAAAACCAAGTAATACTACTCTAAAAGAGGGGGAAAAAGTAGTAATGAAATGACTCCTCATAATATTCTGCTATACTCATATATCAATGCCTTGCTCATTGATCAGTAAAGAAGCTTCCTCCTGCAGCAGCTGAGAACAAATACAGAGAACCACAGCCAGACATTATGCAGAGAGTGAGAGACCTTGAAACACTCAGCTTTAACTGGGATGTCTTCATTAAATCCCTCCCCTCTGAGCTCAGGGAACACAGCTGAAGAGGAGGCAAAAAGAATGTAAGAGCCAGAGAAAATGGAGAACATCTAAAAAGAAGACCCTCTGCATACAATTTATTTATTAATTTAGTAACTGGAAGTTTATAACTCCTATAGGAAAAATATAGAAATGAATCTTCATGGCCCAGGGTAAAGCCATGTTTCCTTAGATGAGACACCAAAAAGAACAAAAGAAAATATAGATTAATTAAACTTCATCAAAATTAAAGCCTTTGTGGTATCAAAAAGGAACAAAACAAACCACTGGATGGAAAAGTATTTTCAAACAATTATTTCATAATAGACTCACATCAGGAAGATATAAAGCATTTGTTTCAATGAAAAAACTCCTTGGAAAATGGGCAAGTGATTTCAATAGACATTTCTCCAAGGAAGATATGCAAATAGATGATAACTGCATGAAAAGATTCAGAATATAATTAGTCAATGGGGAAATGCAAATCAAAATCACAATGAGATACCACTTCATAAATAGCAGTATGGTGTTCAGGTCAGAATTGTCAGGACTGAGACAAAGTATTTGAGGCAGACAGGTTAGAAGAGTGTGTGTTTGGGTTCATACGTTCCTAGGTCTCTGGCTGTAAAGACTAAGAGGTGTCAAGGAGAGCAGCCTAAGTCTTGGTACAGAGGGAGAGATGGTGTCTGTTCACAAACTCTCTTGTGGTCCCCTTTGTCACATCCAGCCCCATAGCCTATGTGACACTGCATTCACATTTAGGGAGGCCCTTATCCCTTATCTGTTGTTTTGTAGGAGCACACTCACACACAAGCTCAGTGGTGTGCTTAATAAAGTCTTATTGGCTTCTATCTTAAGCTGACAAGGAAATAATAATCACAGGTCTGTCTATAATGCAAAGAATTTTGCTGGTATTGTGAGGATGGGAACCCTTGTTTCATTGCTGGTGAGAATATAAAATTCATCAATTCCATTCCTGGTTATGAACACTCCAAAGTTAAAATAAAGAATATAGTGTATGGAAAAATCTATTTTCCATAAAAGAAAAATAAAAAATAATAAAATACTCATAAACATAAGCATTTGCACCATATAGAATCACAAAACCATTTTATTTATGACCAGATGAACAAAGAAAAACATTCTGAGTTTCGTATTATATGATGAAGTATTACTCACCCATAAAAGGACTCAAAAATGCACTACATTTTGCCCTGAAAACACTGTGCTAAGTGAAACAAGCAATTTACAAAGGACAGTATGTTGTATAATTCTATTTATGTGAAATTTCTGAAACAGGTAGTCTATGGAGACATAAAATAGAGTTTTCCCAAATCTGTAACATAGAAATACATGACTTCTTTGAAATGAATAAAATCTCTGAATCTTCCTACTGCTGTGTTTGAATAAGTTGCCATTGGCAGTATTCTCCTGCTGTGTTTCTTGTGTCAACAGAACATGCAGCAGAGTGCACCCTTCCAGAAGAATCCAAAATGCTTCAATTTCTACCTTGTACCTAGATATTGCCCATCTGTTCAGAACACAACAGACTTGAGCAAGATGAGCAGTACTCTTCAGAAAAGCTTTCCTGATCACCAGAGTCTTTATGGAAAACTTTAACCACTATTTTAAACAAGAGGGACACTCCAAGCTTCCCTCCTAAGTTCAAGAGTAAAACTGAAAATGTAGCCAACTGAAGGGCTTTAAAAATGCTTGAGTCTGTCAAGACAAGGAGGAGCAGTGATGCTGTCATAGATGGCATCACTCACCACTGACCATGGCATCACACAGATCATCTAAAATGGATACTGTTCATAGGCAGGCTGGGAAGAAAACATGGAAAATCTCTCAGGGAGGACTTGTGACTTTGACAGTCTAAAAAGGTCAATGACTATGACACACAGATTATACTAATCATTATCAAATGAATCTTAAAGATAGGATACTCTAAGGAGCTTGGGAATCTTTGGCATATGTCCATGTGGAAAGGTGGCAGGTAGACAATCATGGAGATGTTTAATTGTGCAAAATATAAAAAAGAAACCTCTCATATAACATAATTTATATTAAATGTGTTCTCTGTATTGCTTTCAACCTGATTCAAAGTTAATAGCTACATATTTTCATTACATCAATTACTTTGGAAATAAAGGGAATGATGATTTCAAATATATATTTACATACATATGCCATCAAGTAAGAGTATTGAAATGAGCTAATTAAATGAATACTAAAGGGAACAACAGATTATAAACACTGAAAAAAATATCAAATAGAGCTTCATCAGGCAAACATACTCAATCTAAAAAAGAATATCTTTCTTTTGTTATTAAGCTATTGGCAAGATTTAACCACAGCTGCTCCACAGGGAATCATTGACAATTGATTATTCTTCTTCGTTGCACTTCAAAAAGCAACCTGCTTAAAGTAAAGGCAGACATGGACTCACTCAGAGTTTGCCTAATTATTTTGCTGTTTTCTTGGAGAGATTTAAGTGGGTATTTTACATCATCAGATTCACTGGTCCTAGGGACAATGCTATATTGTTTCTCTATAGCAATTCTCATTTTTCTGAAAATCATGACCCATTTGATATCTTAAAAACAGCAACATTAATTTTAATTTGTCGTATTGAAGGGTATAAATTGACTAAATGTTAATAGCATTCTTGAGTAATCAGTCCCACATGATTAACCTAAAAATTGCCAAAGCATTGTTTACTCTTCATTTGTATCTGAAGAAAAAAAGAGACATGGTGAGTCAGACAGAGTTGGATTAATTTACTTTCTGATCTGCATTAAGACTTGCCAGGATGATTCATAACCATTTTCCTTGATATTTATACTGACAAAACATCTTAATTTTGAAAGCAGCACATTGGAAAACAATTCAGGGCCAAAAGGTAGTCCATGTCACAGTGACAATTGGGCTGCATGGAAAACACTGCTGTACTTTATTTTTCTCAGTTTTTCTCTGGTTAATAAAATGGGTAGGACACGGCCTTTGAAATTTTGTAAGAACTCTCCTTTGAAAGCTGATTTTTTTTAACTAAAATAAAAATACATAGCTTGTGGTTTTAACACCATCTAGTGGTGTTTTACATGACAGCATGTGAAAATAAGGCAGAGACAAAGACTCAAAAAAGCCTCTCACACTGAAACTTTGCAGAAATTTTTTTGAGAACCCAGTTATGGAGCCCATACTGATAAAAAAAAAATTGCCCTTGCTGAAGAAGATGCCTGAGTGTGTGCTCTAATAGTGGTGGGGTGTGTGTGTGTGTGATGTTTTGCATCTGCTGGGAAGAACGAGGAAAATAGAAAGTCACCATATTGATTTGGAAAATGTTGGAATGGGGGGTGGGTTGAGGGGGGAAGGTGGGGGGGTGGGAAGAGGGAAGAGAGGGGAATCTGTGGTTGGTATGTAAAGTGAATAGAAAATTTCTTAATTAAAAAAAATAAAATAAACTCACCATACAGATATCTTTCCTAAATGTGGTTGGGAAAATGCAAAAACATAAAAGTTATCTTCAAAATCTGAATGGGGCCAGGCGTTGGTGGCACACGCCTTTAATCCCAGCACTCGGGAGGCAGAGGCAGGCGGATCTCTGTGAGTTCGAGGCCAGCCTGGGCTACCAAGTGAGCTCCAGGAAAGGCGCAAAGCTACACAGAGAAACCCTGTCTCGAAAAACCAAAAAAAAAAAAAAAAATCTAAATGGTTATTGTTTCTTTTTGATAAATATTATGATAGCAACAAATCAGAAAGATACAGCTAATGACAAAATATAACAGAATTTCAAACTTATAAAACTCCTTACCCATGTTTCCAATGAGTAAGATTTTGAGTCTAGGAGACGGCTAGCAGATGATGTGCCCAAGCATGAGGGATCTGAGCTCCAGTCCCCTGCATCTCGGTCCACAGCAAAATGTGGTGGTGATTTTCTGTAACACCAGTGCTAGAAGAGAAAGACAAACAGATCCCACAGGCTTAATGTCCAGACAAAATTGGGAGCTCTAGTCTGTGTTTAGGAAATCTGTTACATCTCTGATTAAGGAAGACATTTATTGTCAACCTACATCCTCCATGCCTGTAGGGGTGAACACACACACACACACACACACACACACACACACACACACACACAGTTTTCTAAAAAGTAAAAATTGAATACAGCTGTTAAAACTATTGATAGTGTAAAGGGCACATTATAAATGACTACAGGGTCATTTTTATTTTGCTATAGCAAAAGAGAGATTACAGGTACCGTGCAATCTTTCAAAGCTACCTGGCTCTAAGGTTAGATGGAAATTGAAGAAATCACTATCCACAGTTTATTTTCATATATACATAAATATTATATATATGTATGTATGTATCATACACAAAGCATGTTCTCCATTTAAACACATTAAAACTTTTGACATGAACAGGAATGTATTAATTAAATCTTACTTTTCTCATGCACAAGTGAAAACGAATGAGTATTGACAAATTGAAAACTTGCCCAAATTCCTCAAAGTAGGAATGGAACATCAATACTCCAATTTTGTCTGTCCAACTTTTGGGATTTGCATAAATGAGCTCATTGGGGACTTGTTATTAATGACATTTCAGGGACTTATTGGGAAATTTAGTCCCAGTATAACATATATTAATTTAAAGAATTGTTGATAGTTGGGTGAGAAGTTGTGGTCATAACATGCTCACACACAGGAGCTTATTGTAAGACCTTCTGTAGAATCTTCTTGACTTATTTCTGGAAAAAAATTATCCTTATTGTAGACATACAGAAAATGCAACATTTAAATGTATGAATGAGTGAAGTTATGAGAGATTCCTAAATTTACCAAAACTCTCAAATTGGGGGATGAACAGAGAGGAGATTCAAACTCCACTTTCCTAAAAATCAAATCCTGGTCTCCTACAACAGCAAAATAGTTGTCATTTAGTGGGCTAAGCAAAGAAAGACATTGGGATACTTAAATTTCATGAGGAAATCTTTATTCTTGAGGTAACAGTTATTAAACTGATAATGTCCAGTTACTATTATTAGTACTTTTTGCTGTGTGAGGTCTGTGTACCCCACAAATGTACAGGAACATTTTAGAAAAATACATGTGAATAAATGCATATAATACAATGTAGCATGGGTGAAATCTCACATAAGTATTATCCAAATGTAAGAGAACACAGTGTATTTTATTGTTTACGTGCACACCAGAATTCCCATATACAACTCAGCTTCAGCCTATGGGTAGGGTTTTTGACCATTTTCTGAGTATCAGTGACCCCCTGTGAAAATTAGACTAACACTGTCGCTAAGAGCATGTCATCTGCAGAAACTAAACGGTTGGCATTTTTGGTGAATAGTTTAATACACATAGAAGGTAGAAAAGAAAGCACAGTATGTTCTGGAGTTTTAATACTTCCAATACATTTCAGTAATACACACTGGCACTCAGCCTGATAGTTAGGGAATTAAGTAACTAGGAAGAGCCTTCTAATCTTGGCTCAAATGACAAAAAGTTGCAGATGGATGTTGTCATTGTCAGCCATCCCAGATACAATATAAATTCTAGTTCAAGACCTTATCATCATCACAGTTAGCCAATTCAGCTTAGACTTCAGAAACTGTGAAACAACTGGCAGCATATAAAAGATAGTACCGGTGATATCAGCTTATAGCCCAGCTTATCTTGAATTAAAACACTGTAGATCTTTAATGCTCTCTGAATATGGTCTGTGTGCTCACTCAGTTGTTTCTATCTTGTTTGTTTACAAATTGCTTATTAATTAAAATAGATACTGAGAAAGAAAATGTATCTGCTCGAACTATACCACCTTTCAGTCTTTTAAAATATGTACTTGAGAGTCTTTTAGAATATAGATAATGTTTCTACAATCCTTAGGAAAGAATGAGCTAGTGAAAGGCAGGATGCCAGGATGGCTCAGTAGGTAAGAGCTCTTGTCACAGAAGCCTGATTCATAACTAGAATTCAATTACCAGAACTCAAAGGGAAAGGATTCCTTCCTAAAAGTTGTCCTCTGACCTGCACACATGCCCCTGCCATTTGTGAATGAGCATGTGAACACTCACATACAAATAACAATAAATACATATTTTTATAAAACTTTTTCAAAAGCCAAAGCCAATAAGAAGAAATGACCCAAGGTGAAAATTCCAGAGCTCATTGTTTTAGGATTGCTCCTTAGGTCACACCGAAGTTCAGTTTTCTTAATTGTTTATGGAAAAGATGGGAATCATGTGTCAGTAATGCAGGTTAAATCCATTCCATGGAATATGAAGTGGTACAAGAACCGCTTTGGAATTGTGTCTACAGGCAATATTGGACAACAACAGAGGTGTGATGTAATCTTCAATATTCCATAAAAGAGAAATTTAGTTTAACATAAAGATATTACAGAGGACATAATATCAGAGGCAGAGAAATATGATAGGATAACATTTCCAAGTGTTGGGTATAAAGAGTTCAGAGCTAAAATCACAGGAAATTATCAAAGGTGAAAAAAAATAGAGTCTAAAGTCTGTGGGAGGATATAAAGGAAATTAACAAGACCAACAACTCTTCCTGAAAGAAAGGATAGAGGAAAAGAAGCTGGAATTGAACCAAAAAAAAGAACCACAGAAAGGGCTATACAACCAACAGAATTGGGAATGGAAGGAGTGACGTCAACCTTTGGAGGTAAAGAATTAGCTTACAGAATAAATATTTCCTGATCTTGAAATAATGTTTGGACATTGATTTGGAAACTATAATTTGGGATTTGAGAACTGGAATCGGGGGAGGGTATCATGGATTATAGTGCTTTCTTTAACAGAAAGTAAAAAAAGGTCCAGGTAAAGAATCAGAGGAAGATAAAGAACCAGCAAAGCAACAGCTCAGGAAGCTAAGAGAAACTGGATGCTAGACAGAGTAAGACTGGTAGGGAGAATGCTGATTCAGGTAGCATTAAAATGACAGTGCTTCGGACAACACAGAAACTAGACCCTCATATTGAGAATTAAAATTATTTCTAAAACTGTCAGATATTCCCTACATTAAGAATTATAAGTAACTGCGTCAGTTTAATTAAAATATTTAATCATTGAAAGAAATTTGGCTCTGTTCTTATAATGATACTTGCTAAAATCTGTTTCCTTATGGTGTTAGCAATTTTAGAATCATAAGGAATGTTTATACATGATAAAACCATCTATGCACTATAAATTCCAAGATCACAATAAAGCTATCAATGACATTGTTTCAAAGATAAAATTTGAATTTTGAAAACAATATTGGTATCAAGTTTAACTTAAAAATGTATTTAAGACAGAGTTTGGGAAACAATTTAAAACAACATCCTTCAAACTACTGTTTCATATTTTAGAAAATAAAAAAATAGGTCATAGCTATTGAAACATTTACCAAAGACAAAAGTACATTAAGTACCAGCGACACTGCGACATATACACTACACAAATTATTTTATTTTTAAAACACAATGTAAACAGAGTTTTAAATAAATTTTGCATGGGCATTATGTCGTTGCCCTTTCACTTACTCTTTCAAAATTAGGTCTTGAGTATTATGTAGGCATCAGGGTACATTATAGAAATAGTGTTTTCCAAACACTGCAGAGCAGATGTACTTACAGACTCACAGCAATTATGAAAGCATGTACAAGACCTTCTCAAGCTGAAGATGGGAAAAGTCATAGAGTGGGCAAGGTGGGCACATAATCCTAAACAATAGCTGAGCTACAGGCATTTATGACTACTGGCCCAAAGAGATTTAGTTTCCTTTAATGTGACCCCGACATGATATATTGACAACACCAAGGCATGTCCCAGTTTCAAGACTTGCGAATGGAGAGAGAACAAAAATAATATCAAAGTGCATTGGGAGGGATGGGAGGGTGGGAACGTTGAGTGGTGAAGTGTGTGAGCTGGGACATGAGTATCCTCAAAATACATTGTATGAAATTCTCAAGTAATACAAACATTGTAAAAACAGATAGATGAAGATGACTCTCATATTTACATGGTTCTAATACTTGGCACTGAGCTTCACCCAAACAGGAGCCTGGCTCTATGCAAAATGTGGAACATTTGCTCTTAAATTTATCCCTGTAATTTACATGTTTTATAGGTAAAATAATTTTCCCCCAGAAAATTTGTCTTTGAAATGTGAGAGAAATCAAATGACCTTTTCTCCTGTCTCCTCTAATAAAACTTAAACTGTTGATGCCTAGTGGTCTCACCCCTCAAAAGGATATACTTGTTTTCAAACTCAGCCTGCTTATTATAAAACTAACATAAATAATGTATATTTATATGTATTTCCAAACAACTGATCATTGAAATCCTGTGTCTGAACTTTGTCCTTCCTGGAGGCAGCATAGATTTTGCACCTAATTAAGTAGTGACTGCACGATGGATTAACGCTCTCAATGATTTTCTGATTTACTTGGCTAACAGAAAACTTCCACAGGGCAGAGTACAATTTACTTGTGTGCCCCAATTAGCACTGCTAACTGGGGCACAAAATCGGCATAAAATTGAGCCCTGATTTTTCCATCAGCCACCATTCAGAAACAGCAAATAGCCAACCAGATTCTGAAGGTAGTCTTCAGCAGCCATCCTTGTCTTTTTTTTTTTTTACCAAATCACACAGTAGCTTGCTGTTATCTGAGTAAGAAAGTTTCATTTGTGGTTTGCACTATGTTATCAGAGGGGATTTAGTTTGTTAAAAAGAATTAAAGTTAAAGACATTATACTGATCAAGAAAGTCATTGGAGATACTGGGATTTTTTTTTTTAAACCAGCTTGTAATTACCAAAGCAGAATTCCATCAGTAGCTTCTCTTGTAGATAGAGATATGGTAATATATAGGATTTAATTTTGTACCTGGCAGAGAAAACCTGTGCCATATTTCCATAAACTAGTTGTTTGAGAGGCCCACAGAGCCACATAATGAACATTCCTATCTACACTTTTCAGATTTTCTTTGACAACATTTATGGTCTTTCAGAAGCCCACAGAGCCACATTGAAACAGAAAGACTCTTTTTTAAACACATTTCTTTGTCATTTGAAAGTCCAACTTCTTTAATCTAATATTTCATTTTCCTACTATTTATTCACTTAATAATAGACTTCAATACAAACACATAGCAATGTTATCAAAAGGGCAAGGTCATTAAATAGCCTTATGAAGGAAAGTCTGCCAGCTTTTCATAAGGCAGTTTGGGAATCCTGTTAAAACATGACTGTGTACAAGACCTTTACAGAATGAGAAACAACTCTTCTCACAATCCTATCTCAACTTTTCTTCAATTGCTTAGGCAAAGGTAACATTGCTGCTGCTTTTCCTGCCCTGGCTGTTTGTTACCTTGTCTCCATCGATGCTGTAGGCCCTGACTCAATGACAGTTCAGTTGAGACATGCTAGTAAATCAGACACACTTAGAGTAGAGAGCCATGTGCTCAGGGAAACTTGGTCCAGAATAGCAATATGCACAGCCTTCAGCCTGCACATGGTTTCATTCCCTGCCACCAACACTCCACCTGCAAATCAGGAAAAAGGCTTCTTGGCATCACTTAAGTAGCACATTATATTTATTCAAATAATTTGTCAATGCTCAGGTAATTTCTCATCAACTACAGTGTTCAAACCATGACTTTGAACATTTTGGAAAAATTTCACTTCAGTAGTTTTTAAACCAAGTTCAAGAAATTCTCAGATGGATTTAGAAGTAGAACTGTAGTGACTTGATATATTCAGTGCTCGACAATGATAGCTGTATATATTATAATGTTTTCTTGCCAAGAAACTATGAAAATATTACATAAATGGGTGGAATATATTAAGAGTAGGTGGATCATGGTGCCACATGCCTATACTGATGTATTAATATTTGTACTTTATGTTGTCTGGACTATATAATAATTTACCAGTGAAGTTCTCCAGTCTGAACATCACATTTGTAGAGTGTATGGGTGTGATAGAAGAAGGGAGAAAAGAGGAGAATGAGGAGAAGGATAAAAAACGAAGAGAGAGAAAGGAGGGGATAAAGATCAAAGGGGGGAAAGAAACGCTTTGTCAGAAATGGAAGGAGGATGAAGTAGAAAAGGTTGAAGTAATCAAAAAGAATACACTTTTGGTTTTATTCTTGCTCTGCAGTATCCAAAAGGGTGTGTGTGTGTGTGTGTGTGTGTGTGTGTGTGTGTGTGTGTGTGTG
>CABHPH010148458.1:23715-53357 GCA_902168325.1 Peromyscus nudipes
GTGTGTGTGTGTGTGTGTGTGTGTGTGTGTGTGTGTGTGTGTGTGTGTGTGTGTAACCGGTAGGTCACTTTTGATTGTCATTCCTCGGGCACCATCTATTTTGTTTTATCAGACAGGCCCAGAACTTGCTGATTAGTGGCTAGGGAGCACCAGGGATTATCCTGCCCCATCATGCCTGCACTAGGATTGCAAGCTGGTACTGCAATATCTGTCCTTTTGGTTTTTACACAAGTTCTAAGGATCAATGTGGGTCCTTATGTTTCTATGGCAATGAGATCAGAGAGTATGCCATCTCCCTAGATCATTATGGGGCTTTTGAGATATATGTAAGTATGCTTTAAAAGCCAACTAATTTGAAGTCCAATGATAATCTTTGAATGTACACAATACCATGCTGAATTTATTTTATAATTCATACCACTTTCAGTGATCTAGTCTATATTTGAGTTTTTAATCATACCAGTTTCTTTTTATATAGTTAAAAATTCCCCATTTCAACTCTTAATCAACAATTAGAACAATTAAAATTTTCTGAGGTAGGACCTGGAAAACATGTAAATCTGTTATGTAGGCAGTAACAACTTCCATACATCCTAGGAAGGTTAAAAATTTCTTTTCTTTATTTTTTTTAAATTATAACATATTTACATCACATCATTTCTTCCCTTTTGTTTCTCCAACTCCTCCCAAGTCATGTATGCAACTTGCTCTCAAATTTGTGGTCCCTTCTTCAACTGCTATTGTTTCACACTCACATATACACACACACACACACACACACACACACACACACACAAATACAATCAAACAAGTAAATCCAATGTTTTTGTATGTATATGATTTCAGAATTGGCCTCCTTGCACCAGACAACCTATCAAGGAACTCTTCCTCAGGGGAGAGCGATTTCATCCACTTTTAGCATGCCTTAGATGCCTATAGTTCTTTGTCTATGGCCAATGTTCTGTGAGATTCCTCTCTTCACATCAGTATAACAATTGTCACAGGTTGATCATATGGAACTGAGCCACTATGTATAAGTTACTAGATTTTGTATATCTTATTAATTATATCTGTATTTCAGGTATTATATCTGTTCTCTCTTATCTCCCAGTAGTATCCAAACATGCCTATACCCCCCAAAAGATTATGAATTTTTAACTTATTCTTACTAATTCACCATTATCTGTAGTGGTATTATGTTCCCTGAAATATTGTGCACTCTAATAAACTTATCTGGGGTCAGAGACAGAACAGCCACAATATTAAACATAGAGGTTAGGCAGTGGTAGCACAAACCTTTAATCCTAGCATTCCAGAGGCAGAGATCTATCTGGATCTCTGTGAGTTCAAGGCCACATTGGAAACAGCCAGACAAGGTGACACACGCCTTTAATCCCAAGAAGTGAGCCTTTAATCCCAGGGAGTGACGGCAGAAAGCAGAAAGGTATATAAGGCGTGAAGACCAGAAACTAGAAGCATTTGGCTGGTTATGCTTTCAGGCTTTGGAGCAGCAGTTCAGCTGAGATTCATTCTGGATGAGGACTCAGAGGTTTCCAGTCTGAGGAAACAGGATCAGCTGAGGAACTGGCAAGATGAGGTAGCTGTGGCTTGTTCTGCTTCTCTGATCTTCCAGCATTCACCTGAATACCTGGCTCCAGGTTTGTTTTTATTAGTAAGTACCTTTAAGATTCATGCTACAATTGTCTTCAATAGTAATAACTGATTCAGCACTTTAGTGACATTAAACATAATTATCAAAATATTGCAATGGCCACTTGGACATCATTAGCTTATATTTCTTATTTGGGTTATTTAACTATATGCTATAAGTTCATTTTTAATTATTTCTGTGCTTAGCTGAGTAAGGGAAATCTAGTAACTCCTGATGAACACTTTTGATTTCCTATTTGCAGCACATCTTTACCATTTATAAGATTTTTGTGAAGCTCTGTGAAGAAACCAGAGACACATTATACTTAGTTGCATGTCAGTATATTAAGTGGCACCAAGAGAGCCAACTGACTCCAGATGTGCTTACTGGGAATGGGAGTCTTTCATAATCAACAGCTTTACATATATTCTCTCCACTGACTTAAACATAGCAGCTTTCCTTGTGATGAGTTTATACCTTGTGAATGGAGGATTCAAATATGATATTAATATGTATTTCTGCATATCAAAATGCAACTATGGACAACACTTTTAAAGAGTTAATCTCAGACCAGAATATTAAATAGAAAACTATTAAAATCTCGTAAGACAACACAGGAGAAAATTTAAGTAAGCTCCATTTCATTTATGTCTTTAAAACTTCAAAACTATGTTATATAGATGAAAAAAATGACAACCAGACTTCATTACCATCAAAATGCTCTTTTCTGTAAAAGAAAAGAAGAAGATGTTGTAAGAATCAAGAGAGGATACATATAATGGGAGTGAGACTTTGAAAAATACTTATCTAGATATCTAGAACTATACAAATAATTTTTTGGAAGTCAACTGTAAGGAGACAACAATCAACACAGAAAACAGGTGAAGCCTCTGAATAGACTCTCAACCTCAACAGAAGGAACATCCTGATGAAAGACAAACAGTTTAGTGTGTTCATAAAGTGTCATTAGAGCATCTCATACTAAAACAAAGAGGTAAATGGACATGTCTACTGGAATGTTAAAAACGGGAGCAGTGATACTGTCAAAGAATGTCTGGAGAACAGCAACAGGAACAATCACTTGGTGTTGGCGGAGTGCAGCATGGTGGCTGCTTCATTGCTTTATTAGGTTCCCACAAAATCAAACATCCTCTTAATATGTAACTCAGCAATTGTCCTTGGAAGACAATGAGAACTTATATCCATATAATAACCTGCAAAGGAATGTGTGCAAAATTCTTATGCATAATGACTGAAACACAAAAGCATCCCAAACCCTTTCAATAAATGAATTTAAGCCACAAAAGGGTGTAGCTGAAAGTTTTCCTGTGTCCTGCCTGGTCTGCAGGCACTCAGATCCAAGTAAACACACAGAGGCTTATGTTAATTGTAACCGCTTGGCCATTATCTCAAGCCTACCACTGACTAACTCTTACATTTAAACTCAGCCCATTTCTATTAATCTATATGTTGCAACATGTTTCATGGCTTTACCTGTGCCATTACATGCTACTCCTTGGATGGCAGGCTGGTGTCTCCTCACTCAGTCTTCCTCTTCCCAGAATTCTCTTTGTCTGCTTATCCCTCCCATACTTCCTTCCTGATTACTGGCAAATCAAGCAATTTATTTATCAACAAATCAGAGCAACACATTCACAACATACAGAGTGATATCACACATCATTTCCCCTTTTCATTCTATTTAAAAAGAAGGTTTTAACTTCAACATAGTAAAATTACATATAATAGAACAGATATCAAGCAAGAATTACAGTTACAATACCTAGTCTATTTGTATTTTGTAAAATTAAAGAAATATTCTATCTATCCTGTATTTGTGAGTCTAAAGTTTCATATCTAACTTTTTATCTTTTATCATAACTAAGGAAAATTACAACTATCTTCAATTACATCAAAGACCTCAGAAGGATACACTATTACCTACATAAACAGGAAGAGCATTGTAAGCAACTTCCAAAAATCTAGAATGACAGAGACAGCTGCCTACCTGGACAGTCATCCAAAGTTCCTCTGTAACGTTGGGGTATCCATCTTCAGCCAATAGACCTAGTCTCTCAGTCATTTTTTTTCTGTGTCCTGTAGAATGTTTGGCAGTTTCTTCTGTGAAGCAGTAACCTGAAGAACCACCTCACCTTGTAAAGTTCAGTGGTCACTTTTTTATGGGTCCTGCATGTCCAGTCAATATAACATTTTGTCAAGCAGTCCAGGCAAGAACTTCTTGCCCAAATGGTTATATTTTTGCCAATAAGAAGATAAAATCCATATAGAGTGTCTTCGATGCCCATCTTTCTCTTTGAAGTAAATGGGTGCTGCCAGGAGCAAGCCTATCTCAATGTCCAGAAAAGTCTAAGTTTTTAAAGCATTTTAAATGCCATATTCTGTAGGTCTTTGAAGTATTTGAAGATTACCTACCTAATTGAATTGTATCTATGTATACCTAGAAAACTTAACATGACTATAAGTTTGACTATCATAGAAGACTAATTATTAATATGAATTTCTTAATTATCCATCAATTTTAATGAGCTGCACAAACATAATACCTTAAACAAGAGTAGAAATATACACACAGTATAACAAAATCAATTTTAAATTTGTATCAATAAACTAAAATCTATACCAATGTAAAACATTTTAAATAAGTTGCTCTTTAAAAGTAGGTTCAACAATCCACCTTTTTATCCTATCATATCTATATCCTATATTTCCATGTCATATCCCCCTTTTTCTTTTAGAAAGATATTGACTACGACCAATAACAATTTGTAACCAACAACCTAAACAAAGACAAACATCAATAATCTATTTTTGGGAATGTGGGCATAGTGTTCTAGGCTATTTTCTGCTGATAAAGGGCATTGTATTCTTATGGGGATCCTAAGAAAACTTGAGATAATGGTCTAGTCCTAGGAAGACCAGCTATAACCTTGGGTGATAGGTACCATCTGTTAAGGTTCAGGAGGTCTGGCTTGATCAAATCTGATCCATCTTAACCTGAAACAAAGCTATAGCCTCTTGCTTCCTGTGGAAACAAAAGCAGAGCCCCCTTTCCAAAGCATCATATCCTTAGGTCCAAATTTGAAGTCAAGGTACCTTTAAAATATACATACTGGTTTAACTCAGCAGTCTTTATAATTAAATGCCTTTCTGCAATTAAAAATCCAAAAGACAATATAATCCAGACTCCCTGTGTGATTCCCATCTTTGCATGGCTTATTTTTTTATTCTATCTTTACTGTCTCTTTAAAGACTTCATTTTTTAAAACTATTTCTTTATATAACTGTCTATATTCATTTTCTTCTCTCTTCCAAGCCTAAGTCCATTTTTACACACACTGTAAACCATTTAAAGTCTTGTATCATCTGAATCTGCCTTATTATGAATCTATTGCTTTAAACTGCAGTGGTTAGTACTGAAGCAGCAGCCTTGGCTGCTGACTGCCCATCTCAGCTTTTCAACATGGTGGAGATAATTCACCACCAACTCTGGGAGCCATGCTGTCCACTGACTCTGGGAGACAGTGGGTCTATGCTTCTATCAAAGCAGTGTGCAGCCCAGAAACCTCTTTTTTTTGTCTGTACTAGCAAAGGCTAAATCTACCACACATCATAATGTGCGACTTGGAGACACCTTTGTGTACCATGGCGGGAATCTGCCATGCTGCAGGCCAAGCCCACATTCCATGAACCCGCCATAGAGTAGCTCAAGCCCACAGGCTGTGCCTGGCCTGAGAGAGACAACTAGGAAGCTGTTTTTAGCTCCGTTTTAGAATCTTTTTTTTTTTTAAGCTTTCTCAGGTTTTAGGTGGAAACTCTTGCCCCACATTTTGGCGCCATTTGTAGCTGGAATATTTCCTGTATCCTGGCCTGTCAATGGTCTGGACAAATCTCTCCCACTCTCATCCCCCAAGTAAACACACAGAGGCTTGTATTAATTAAAACTGCATGGCCATGGCTCAAGCCTTTTGCTAGCTAGCTCTCATATCTTAAATCAGCCCATAACTATTAATCTATGTATCACCATATGTTCCATGGGTTTACCTGCATCCCATTACATGTTGATCCTTGGATGGCTGCTGGCATCCCCCTGCCTTCTTCCTTTCTCTCTCTTTGAATTTTCCACCTGCCTCTAAGCTGCCTTGCCATAGGCCAAATGGCTTTATTTATCAACCAATCAGAACAACACAAATTCACAGCATACAGAAAGACATTCCCCCATCAAAAGGGGGACTTTTTAAAAGGGTGTCACTAAGTGAAGTAAAGCAAATGAAGGAGGATCTATACTATTTCTAACTATAAGGCATGCTTCCAAAAGCAAAGCGATGAGGGAATTTTTAGTGCTTGCTGGATGCTGGAATGAGATAAGGATGAAAGGTAGGACATGGATTTACAGCAATGAAGTAGAATTTACAGCTCTAAATCCTTGTCCTACCTTTCAGTGAAATTATGAGTGTGCATGTGTCATATGTGTCAAAGCTTATATAATTTACAACACAGTGAACTCTATCACAGGTTGTAGGCTTTTATTATTACTGATGAATTAGTATTGGCTCATCATTTATGGCAAGGGTACCATGCTAATGCAAGATGTTAAAATGGGAGCTTATTTGGCTGAGTAGATGTTAGCACCATGTCATTCATTTCTGATCAACATTTTAACATTGCTTTTATTTAGTTATTCTCTCTCTCTCTCTCTCTCTCTCTCTCTCTCTCTCTCTCTCTCTCACTGCATCCGTGTGAGTCTATGCAACATTGTGAGCCACCCACAGTAAACAGACATCTGGAAGTACAGCAAGTTCTCCTAAACACTGAGCCATTTATCCAGCACCTAAAAAATTTTAAACCAAAAACTTAATCCACTAATTAACAAAAATATAAGCCTATCTGGAAAATATGTATTACAAATTTCTTTCAAAATCCTTTGAAATTTACTTTGATAGAATTAGTAAAAGGGGGGACCACTGACTTCATATTCAAGCAATAAAATGTCCATGTAACTGTTCAGAGTGACAAATGAAGAGACCAGTCGATGATCTTCAACCAGTGACTCTCCAAAGTAATTAATTTTTCATGCCACTGCACTTACAGTGGTTAAAATAGAAATTAAAATTCCATTTACTATGAGTATTAAATGCACCTTGTCATCACATTTGTGACAAGAAAAAGTGTGTAAGTCAAGTCTGTTTGCCTTTAGGTTGATTGTTGTAGACTTTGATTTGCAATTATTATTCTCAAAAGGCTGTCTGTACAAGTGGAAAGGTTAGTCAGTTATATACCAATGTGTGTGTGTACATATACATATATATATATATATTCTGTGCAAGATTATGATTCTGAAAATATATGCATTATGTGAATTGAGTTTAATTATCTACAGGTTAGCTCATCTAAATTATGACCTTCTGCACACAAATCTCAAAATTAAGGCATTCTTATTCATTTCTGGGTTTGTATAATGTCTACATGTATTTAACTTAGATCAAGAAGATCTTTCCTAGTAAAAAGACCATGCCATCTTCTCCATTGGTGATAATGGCAGGAATCCTATCAGCTTTTACAAATAATAATTAGCAGTAGTAATAATGGTAATATGGGAGCCAGGGTAAGCTCTAATGACACCCTGAATGAAATGAAGACCTGCCTTCCTCTCCATCATTGCGCTCAGTAGCTTGCTAATCAAGTGCTGGCAGAATGAACTGTGGTTTAAGTGGCATCATTATTTTGACTTAAATGTAAGTTCTTATGAGAAGACTGACAACCTTGGGAAGTAGTCATTCATTTACAGCCAAAGTAGGCTGGGACCTTACAGTGACAAGTTTGCTTCTCCTTCACTGACCTGCCAAGTGACTAGAATACTTTTCCAAAAGACCACATCTGGTAAGAAGAGGATCTTAATCATTAAGGGTCAAATGCCTACCTCATCATAATTATTAGTGCAGGCAAACTAGAGGTACATATATATGCTATTTCCAGAAGACTCACAAAGCATTTACATTCCTTGAATCTCTGGATATTTGCATAACAGGATTTATTTAAACTAAATATTTGAGACATACATTAGCTTGTATTCTACCTCCAAATGTTATTGTACTGAGCATTTTTGAGGATCTGATATTCTATAAAGGCTTCATAGGAGAGACCCACCAGTCTTTATCCTGCACCATTCCACCCAGTTGTTTCTATCAATTCCTAAAACATATGGAGGATAGGAAGGACAATACATTGATGACTAAATTTTTATTACATTTATTTAAAATGAGCTTCATCTGCTACAATTCTACACTGCCAAGTTTGTCATTCACTTTTTGCAGTCCCCTATTATATTTCATATCTTTATAGCTTGTTATTTTTTCCTTTGAATTATATGTTCCATAATACAATTCTCTCATTGGTACAAGTGTCAACTTTGTAATTAATAAGACTGAAATAGCTTCTCTGCTGAGATGTATGTGACCAAGTATTCTACATGTCATTCTTTTTTTAAGGGTTGTTTTACATATTATGTACACAGTGTTCTGTCTGCATGTTTATGTGCATGCCAGAAGAGGACATCAGATCTCACCATAAATGGTTGTGAGCTACCATGTGGTTGCTAGAAACTGAACTCAGGATCCTCTTGAAGAGCAGTCAATGCTCTTAACCTCTGAGCCATCTCTCCAGCCCCTCTACATGCCATTCTTAAAAATTATACATATAATACAACACAACCTGATAACATTTTTTCTTCTGAGCATACAAATGAAGTGGTTTTACTACAACTAGCAATAGTAATTGTATTTTTACTCAGTCTCCAATAATCTTAGTCAGTATCACACCAAGTTCACTAGATGCATAATTCCAGGGTTGTCAGCAATTTCAGTCCAGTTCAAAGGTATGCTAGAGTGAAGTAGTTTCCCCTCCCAGAACATCTCCCATTGCTGTCATCTTGTTGTTCTCTACAGGGGAATTCAATAGCATCAGTTTTACCTTATCTATACACATTCTTTTGCACAGCTAGTCGAATGCCAAGCATGATTATTGTACAACTTGTTCTAAAATATTTCATGGTTAGAGATTCTGCAATCACATTATTTTGCCTTCTTTTAAATTATTGTTAGATGTGTATCCAATACTAAACCCTTAAAGAAGTCCCTAAGAATCATTATTTCAGAAAAGCACTTCATGACTAGAGGTAGCAATTTATAAAGAACAATGCCAAATCTTGAAAAAAAATACATTAGGGAACTATGAGAATCTGTCACTAAAAATACAATGAGTTCTTGAATGATATAAGGCTGGTTCTGAATATCCTAGTTATTCACAAATTTCACAACTGACATTTATACAATATGGCAACCAAATATTGGAGATTGATATAAAATTTGGATAAATAAGTGATTATAATTGATAAACTATGTGATAGATATGAAATGAATGTGACCAGGAGTCCTGATACAGTGTTCTCTCAAATAAATGACATAAAATTTTAAAGTGTACCACCTTGATTATTCTTACTCTTGGGCTCTTCAATAGTTGAAGTAGACAGCTGAACAGTGTTTCCTCAATAGCTGAAATCTAGTTCATGACACAGCAATTGATACCTTAACCATTTCTTACCATATTTAACTGGTTTGGTATCCATTCTAGGAAGATAATACTTCTACTATAATAACTATCAATATATAAACTTACCTGCTACATTATAGCAACAAACACATCTATCTGTCTAATTAAAATATTTTATGGAAAATACTGATAATTAATTGTATCGATTCTTCTTATTTAGCTGCACCAGGTTATTAAAGTCATTATTCCCATACAGACAGCATGGGATTGAACTGCAAGGTAAAATACACTTAGTACCATTGATTTAATTAAAGTATAATATATCAATACCAGGGAAGTTAAAAAACTGTAAAAACTTAATTATTTGTGCTATATTACTTTATAATTCTCAATTTAAAAAGAAAATAAATTTATTGTGTGTTTTATTCTATTGCAGTTCAGTTTCTTTTTCCCAAATCATGACAATTATCTAGAACTTTAGGTAGGTCAGAGGTGGTAGATCTGTTCATTATTCACATGTATGCTTAGGTTTGCTGCCATGTCATTTACCAGCCAAACTTCTCTTGTCTTCCTGTCTTGTCATTTTCAGTCTCATTTGGTGCATTGTTTTTTCTTTTTTTTTTTTTTCTTTTTTTCTTTTTTTTTTTTTGGTTTTTAGAGACAGGGTTTCTCTGCGTAGCTTTGCGCTTTTCCTGGAACTCACTTGGTAGCCCAGGCTGGCCTTGAACTCACAGAGATCCGCCTGCCTCTGCCTCCCGAGTGCTGGGATTAAAGGCGTGCTCCACCACCACCCGGCGCATTGTTTTCTTGACAAGCCTGGTAATTCTAATTCCTACCAGCTTTTTTTTTTTTCTTTTTTCTTTTTTTCTTTTTTTCTTTTTTCCTGAAGGGACAGAACACATGCCAGCTCGGAGCACCAAGTGAGTGGAGAAAAAGCCAAATATTTCTTATAGCTAATAAAATTTTAAGTATTGTCAAAGTAACTTTTATAAAACAAGGAAGTAAGTAAATATGAAAATGCAAATATTCTCAGTAGGAAGAAGAAGTAAAATAATCTCAAAGATCAATTTACTGGAAATTCTGCACGCTTCAGAACAAAGCTTTGAAGATTTCTCTTTTTAATTTCTTCCCTATGGTCACCAGAACTGCAGAGTCATTTTCCCATGGACTACATTACTTTCCACAATGCTGGCTTGTTATTATATGATATCATGTAATATATAAAATTATCACTATTTTCAGAAGTTTTTACTTTAGATGACTCATTTCACCTGCCCAGTGGGCACATTTCCATATGCTAAGTAAAAACAATGCTTATGGAAACCTGAGTCTCAGCAGCAGAGGTTCCACGAGAGAGAGTAGCTGAGTGAGAGACCTGAGTCTCAGCAGCAGAGGTTCCACGAGAGGATAGCTGAGAGAGAGAACACTGGGGACATGGGTGGTGATGCTAAATGTTTCTTCTGTCAGCAATCTCCTCTTTCACCTCACACTGAAATGTTAATCACATTGCACCAGGAGGGATCTCAGATCTTTGTTTGACTCTTGAACTATATAACAATTATGAATAATTGGGTAGAAACTTTAATTCAAACTTTTTTCATTCAAAAATGAGAAAGTAGAAATACATTGCATATTTTACAACTTAAGAAAGAGAAAGTAGCACAATGCTGCTAACATCTTAGTAGATAGCTAATGTCCCTCTTCAGTATGATTATTTTTATCTCATATAATTTCTGACATTTTATTTCTATTAGGTCTATTTACTTATCATCTACTATTTTTTCAGCTTTTTATCAAAAAATATCCAGACATGGGGCACTCATATACTCATCAACTGTGGAATATGACATTCCACATTTCAAGAGAGAAAGATTTAAACAAACATGAAAATGTTCTTTTTTTTTTCAAAAAGATATCTTACATTTTTAACCAAAATATCTAGTGCTATTTTTACTAATGATTGCTGTGTCCTAATATTTATCTAACACTATGAATTGATCTTTATTATGGTAGGTTTGAGCAAGTAAGGTAGAATGTAGACCATCCAGGGGGGTTGTATTTGAAAGCTATAACGAAGCTTCTCTGTTCTTCACGATGAGTAGACATCCTTTTTATATCAGCTAGCTTCTCCATTGCATCCTCCACATGAAGTGAGCTTATATTTCCAATGGAAATTGGGATTTTGGAGCCCAATAAATTGTACAGAAGGCATGCTGTGGATATTCTTTCTGCCTACTCCCTAACCTTGAGAAATTAGACTAAAACTCTTTTTTCATTCTTTATTCTTAGGATTATACTGTAATTACATTTCTCTCTCCCCTTTCCTCCATCCAGACCTTCTCATGTACTTCTCCTTGCTTTCTTTCAAATTCATAGCCTCTTTTTCTAATTGTTATTACTTGCATATATGTATATGGACATACATATGTATTCCTGAATTTAATCTGTTAAGTCTGTATAATGTAACTTGTATATATGCTTTCAGGGTTGACTGTTTAGAACTGTATAACCAATTGATGTGCTCTTCCCTAGGTAAGACCGCCTCTCCCCACCCTCAGCACTCCACAATTGCTTACAGTTTTTTATTTTTATTTTGGTAGGATTGAGGTCTCCTGGGCTTTTCCCCAGGTAGCTTGGTGTGCTCATTGTTGTCATCCTTGCTCAGCTCATATTTGGGCAGTCATGTTGATGAAACTTTATGGGTGTGTCTTCTGATATTGCTAGGAGATAGGGTCTCATAGCAAAGTCCCTGATCTTCTTGCTCTTACAATCTTTCTACCCCTCTTCTGTAATGTTCCTGAGACTTAATTGTGGTTGTTTTATAGATATATCCAATGGAGCAAATCTTATAACTATAAATTTTGATTGAATGTGGTTTTCCTTAGAGGTCTTCATCTGTTACAAAGAGAGTTTTTCTTGATGAAGAGTGAAGATTACACTTATCTGTAGATATAAGGTCAAATGATTAGATTCTTGTTAGGGATATTGGATTAGTAAAGTAGTGCATGTAAGTTCTTCAATATCCATGGCTTCACTATTTCTAACTAATTAGGTTTCCAGTATCAGATATTGTCTCTCACTTGTTAAGCAGATCTTAAGTCAAAATAGACAGCTGTTAGTAGACACCAAGGTATGTATGCTACAACTACACTTCTAGGAATATCCCATGATGGTTGTTGATGTAGGTCATAAGAATCATAGCTGTGTAGGACTGTTGGTTGCTTCTTTCCTTTGGAAGATGACACAGTGCTTTTGGATGCCATGAAAGCTAGTCCTCAGGAAGGAGAAATTTCAATTAGTTCCAACTCAGGGTCTTCTGGACCCTATTTCTGAAGTATATGATATCTTCAGCAATAAGGACTTATCTTTCCCTTGTAGAGGTCAACCACAGGTAAATGTATAAGGGTGTATGTTTTCAGTAGTTACTTGGACACCCTGACCAATGACTCAAAATATTAGGCAGTCTTTGACTCTTGGAGGAAGCATTATCAGTACAAAGGTGAGAAGTCCATTAAAACTGTATATATTTATTTATATGCAGAGTTATTTGTACTATGGGGTTTGGGGTAAATAGTAGTATGATTCCTTATGACTTTTATCAGACATTCTTATTGCTCCATCCTCTCTAATGGGCCCCTATTTTCCTAATTTACCAATTAGATCACTTGTTTCAGTGTTTCTATCTTAAAAATATTTTTATTAGTTCTTTGAGCATTCCATACAATGTACATTTATCATATCCACACTCACTCCCTCCCTGTAACTCCTCCCAGATGCACCCTACTTCCCCAACTCCCCAAAATCATGTCCTCTTTTTTATTGTATGAATAACCTGCTGAATCCAATTCATGTTGCCCATAACTCATGGGTGTGGGGCCAGGCACTGGAGCATGGTTGACCTACCATAGGCCATACCCTTAAAGGCAACTGATTCTCACTTTCTCATAAGCCATCAGCTTTCCATAGCTCCTCAGTTAGGTGTGGGAGTGAGTATATATGCGTCAAAACAAGCACAGCCCTGGGCTGCTCATCTGCACTGCCTCTGAGAAGCTGCTTCACTCTTCCTCTCAGTCTGCCATCACACTTTCATGCATTAGGAGACATTGTAGCTGATGTTCTCAAGACTTCTTGGAACAGACATGTTTACCTCTGTGAGTGTTTATTTATAGATTACCAATTATAAATGTGTACATTATAGTTTTAATAATGATTTCCCTTATAAAATCTGAACAAAAACATTTTTAAATGAGAAAATAAGAAATATGGTCATTGACTTCCAAGTATCTTTGTGTCCCCATTAAAACAGTATTATGAACCCTATTTGGAGATGATAATGTGACTGAATTCACTGCATCACTTTGAAAACAACTTGTAACGCTGTAATAACAGAAATTAACCCAGCATACTTGATTCATCAGTAAGATTGTCTGTTAGAACTTTACAAATATGTAACTATAACAAGCATATGTAGTTGGATATGAAATAATGGGCCAATATTTTCACTTTCTAATTAACTATTTTTAATTTTGAATATTACTTACCTTATATGCAAAGGCTGTTTAAATTTACCTAATAAATTTCCACTCTCCCTTATGTCACTTTTTACTGTCTATAAGCTAATTGGAAATATCACAATTATTTATATCATGACTGGTGAGTTCAATATTAAATAAGATTCTCTTCCTAAAGTTTTATAATGTGATACATCTCCAAGGTTTTAATTCTTGTCATTATAACACATAATAATTGTAAATTTTTTCTTTTCAGTCAGTCTTTTATTCTTTCCT
Organism: Peromyscus nudipes; assembly: GCA_902168325.1. Classification (NCBI taxonomy): domain Eukaryota; kingdom Metazoa; phylum Chordata; class Mammalia; order Rodentia; family Cricetidae; genus Peromyscus; species Peromyscus nudipes. The sequence continues at coordinate 37,720 of CABHPH010148458.1, forward strand.
TTTGGAATCACAATCATTCCTCACAGCAACTCCATGAAGTAGACATCTTTTCATACTTCTATTTACAAACAAATAAGCATGTTTCCATTCAATTCATCAAGAGCCACTGACTCTCTAAAACAATCTGGAAGGAGTGCAGGACCATGAGACAAGATGTACACTAAACACAAAGAACCGTAGAAGAGATAGGAGAAAAAGGAAGCCTATAGCTGGAGAATTTCTCTCCAGCTCCCGCCAAGTCCAGGCAGTCCGACAGCCCACTTATAAAATAAACACACAGATGCTTATATTATTTAAACTATTTGGCCTAATGGCTCAGGCTTCTAGATATCTAGTTCTTACAGCTTAAATTAATCCATTTCTATAAATCTATACCTTGCCACATGGCTCACGGCTTACCAGCGTCTTCACATGCTGCTTGTCATGGCAGCAGCTGGCAGTGTCTCTGCCTCAGCCTTCCACTTCCCAGAATTCTTCTCCTCCTTGTCCCGCCTATACTTCCTGCCTGGCCACTGGCCAATCGGTGTTTTATTTATTGACCAATCAGAGCAATTTGACATACAGACCATCCCACAGCAAATGTTTTGCAACGAAGACCCTTGCTAATAGGCTGGTTTAAGAGTTGTTATTACTTTATTGATGCAGACAGTTATGGTCAGATAAGTTCCCTGTCTGAGCTGCTTATCTGGAATAGTATAATTCCAAGGAGTAATTGTATTGTGCAAAATGGCTCCCCCTCCACGCCTGATAGTTTAGTCTTGTTAGGGTTTGACATTAGTGACTGTATTTTGCTGTTAAATTATCTACGTATGTTGCAGCATTTATAGGTGAAAGAACATTTCCACACTATCTTCTAATAGACATCCTTGTAATCTGTTTTATACAACAGTTATCACTTTCCAAGTTATAGTCCTTCTATTGAAAGAACAGTACTATGTGAGAGTACTCCTCACTTTATCCCAGTCAACAGCTCTAGCAGGCATTCCATGAGATCCCAGAGACCACTCCCACCAGGGAAGCAGTGAGCCTAATTGCAAATATTTGCCTCTTCCTCCTCCTGCCTTTCAAATATAATTCCCCGGTTTCATTCCCAACTCTGTAGCAGATCACCTCCTGTGGCTTCCACTCCTCTCTGCCCCATCAGTGGTTCATAGAGATGTTCTTCCCCAACCTTCCTCCCTACTCACCCTGTTATCCCAAGCACCAACTCCAGCAAATTTACCCTGGGCACCCACTAGCCAAGCCTGCCAGAGAAGTCAGTAGGTCAGCAAAGATGGTAGGTGTGCTTCACATCTTTATTTCCCTCTCCTCCTTCAAATCCATTCCATCAGTCTCATCTGCAGCTCTGTAGCAGACTACCAGCTGTGGCCTCCCTTCACTCTCTGGCACCATTCTTAGGGGAATAAGCAGATCCAGTTGGAACACTCTGCTGTCTTCCCTCTTGTGGACTCCTTAAGCCCAACTGCCTCTCACCTATTAGATCCCAATACCCAGAAATATATTTTGCATGGAAACCCCAGTGGTCATACCACTCAGGGTCCCAGAATAATTCTATACCAGGCAATACACAGTCACCACACCCTCATAAGATGGTAACAGAAACCAAGGAACAAAACACCAACTCAATAAAGACAAGATCATATATCAGCAACTAGAAGTACAATCTTATCCAAATCCAGATTCATAGATGCCAGTGTAAAAACAAAAGCAATAACAGCAAGAGTAATATGTCTCAACCAGAGTGCAGCAACACTACCACAGTAGCTCCTTATTATTACAACATAGCTGAACTATGAAATAAAGACTTTAAAATTTCCTTTATTAATATGATGGAGGTCTTTAAAGAGGAGATGAATAAATCTCCTAAAGAATTCTGTAAAAACACAAACAGTAGAAGGAAATAAATAAAACCATTCAAGACTGAAAAGTAAAAATATATTCAATGAAGAAAACTGGGGATATTCTTGAAATAAAAAATTTAGAAACTTGATCAGAAATCTCAGAGAAAAGCTTCATGAACAGCATACAAGAGATGGTAAACAAAATCTCAGGTATAGAAGACAAGATATAAGAAATAGATATTTCAGTCAAAGAAAATATTAACTCTATTATATACTGGCACAAAACATCCAGAAAATCTTGGACACTGTGAAAGATGTAAATCTAAGAAAAATAGGAACAGAGAAAGGAAAAGAAACCTCAGTCAAAGGCATAAAAAATATTTTCAACAAAATCATATAAGAAAATTACCCTAATCTAAAGAAAGAGATGCCTATTAAGTTACAATATGTATATAGAATACCAAATAGACTGAACAAGACAAGAAAGTCCCCTCAGCACATATTAATGAAAACACTGAAAGAAAAGAACAAAGAAAAATATTAAAAAATTATAGGGGAAATAGATCAAATAACTTATAAAGGCAGACCTATGAGAGTAACACCTAATTTCTCAATACTGTAAAAGCCACAAGGACCTGGACTACAAACTGACTCTAAGAAATCACAGATGCTGGATAGTAGTGGCTCACACCTTTAATCCCAGCACTCAGGAGACAGAGCCAGGCGGATCTCTGTGAGTTCAAGGCCAGCCTGGTCTACAGAATGAGATCCAAGACAGGCACCAAAACTGCACAGAGAAACCCTGTCTCGAAAAACCAAAAAAAGAAAAAGAAAAAAAGGAAAGAAATCACAGATGTCAACAGAGACTACTATCCTCAGAAAAACTTTCAATGACAATAGATGAAGAAAATAAGACATTCTATGATAAAATCAAATATAAGCAATATCTACCTACAAATTCAACCCTACATAAGATTTTAGAACCTTTTTGTGGTTCATCACTAAAGAGGTTAACTACACCCAAGAAAATACAAGGAATAAATAAACCCAGACCAGCAAATCAAAAGTGGTAAAACACACATTTACACGCACACAACACACACACACACACACACACACACCACAAAAACAAAACAAAACAAAAACAAAACAGAAAAAAAGATCAACAACCATTGTGCATTAAAATCTCACAACATCTGTGATTGCAATTCTTTAATAGAAAGACACAGATTAGCAGAATGGATAAAAAAAGGAAAAAAGTTCCATTCTTCTCCTGAAATACATTTTATCATTAATAATAGGAATCATTTCAGGGTAAAAAGATGGAAAAGGATATTCCAAGCAAATGGACCTAAGAAGTAGGTTGCTGTAGTAATTTTAATGTCTAAACAAAATGGACTTCAAGCCAAAATTAATAAGAAGAAATAGGAAAGAACAGTACATACTCATCAAAGGAAAAATCCACCAAGAGGACATTACAATTCCTAACATCTATGTCCAAAACATAAGGGTACTCAAGTGCATAAAAGAAACACTACCGCAGCTTAAATCACACGTTGATTCTCATACACTGGTAGTGGGAGACTTCAATACCCAAACCTCACCAACAGATAGGTCTTTCAGAAAAACTCTAAACAGAGCATTGTTTAAACTAACTGCTGTTATCAACCAAATGGACCTAACAGATATTTGCACATTTCACCCAAACACAAAAGAATACACCCATTTCTCAGGACCTCATGGAACTTCTCGAAAAATGATCACATACTCAGACACAAAGCAAGTCTTAACAGATGCAAGAAAATCAAAATAATACCTTTGATCCTAAATGGAGAGACACTCAACACAATTACACTAAAATCAGGAATAAGACAGGGTTGTCCACTCTCTTCATATCTATTCAATATTGTACTTGAACGCCAGAAAAATAAAACAACTAAAGTAGATCAAGTAGGTACAAATCGGAAAAGAAGGTGTCAACGTATCATTATTTGCAAATGATATGATAGTTCACACAAGTGACCCTAAAAGTTTGACTGGGAAATACCCACATCTGTTAAACACTTTAAGCAAAGTAGATGGACACAAAATTAATGAGGAAAAATCAATAGCCTGAATATATAGAAATTATAAATGGACTGAAAAAGAAATCAGATAAACTACATCTTTCACCATAACCTCAAGTAATAAAAAATATCTTGGGGTAACTCTAAGCAAGCAAGTGAAAGGCTTATATGATAAAAACTTTAGGTTGTTAAGAAGAGACATTGAAGAAGATATCAGAAGATGGAGTGATCTCCCATGCTCATGAATCAGTAGGATTTGCATAGTAAAAAAATGACCATACAACCAAGGCAACTATTGATTCAGTGCAATCCTAATCAAAATTTTAACCCAATATAGCTAAAAGGACAATTTTCAGCTATATAGAAACACAACAGAAACACCCAGGATAGCTAAGAGGGGAAAAAACTGAATAATAAAAGAACTGCTAGAGGAATATTAGCCCTGACTTCAACTTGTACTACAGATATATCACAATAAAATCAGCATGATATTGACAAAAAACAGCCATGTTGATAAATGGACTTGATCTGAAGACCCAGATATAAATGCATACACTTATGGACACTTGATTTTTTTTTTTTACAAAGACATCAGAAATACGCCTGGAAAAATGCATCTTCAACAAATGGTACTGGTCTAACAGGATGTTGTCATGTAGAACAATGCAAATATATCCATATGTATCACCCTGCACAAAACTCAAGTCCAAGTGGATCAAAGACCTCAACATAAAAACAGATTCATTGAACCTGGTAGAAAAGAAAGTGGGGAATAGCGTTTAACTCATTGGCACAGAAAAAAAATTCTGAACAGAATACTATTAAAACAGGCACTGAAAGAATAATTAATAAATGGGACTTCATGAAGCTGAAAAGCTTCTCCATGGCAAAGAACATCATCATTTAGACAAAGCTGTAGCCTGTAGAATGGGAAAAGGTTTTTACCAGCTACATATCTGATAGAGGGCTAATAGTCAAGAAATATAAAGAACTTCAACACTAGATATCAAGGAAACTAGTAACCTAATAGGAGTGGGGTACAGATCTAAAGAGATAATTCAAAAGAGAAAATCTAAATAGCTGAGACAGAATTAAAGACATGATCAACATCCTCAGTAGCCAGGGAAATGCAAATCAAATCTACTTTGAGATTTCTTCTTATATCTGTCACAATGACCAAAATCAATAAAACGAATGACAGCTCATACTGGTGAAGATGTGGAGTAAGGTGAACACTCATCCATTGCTTGTGAGAATATGAACTTGTACAACTACGATGGAAATCAGTGAGGCAGTTCCTCAGGAAGATGTGACTCAATCTACCTCAAGATCCGCCTATACCACTTTTGGGCATGTACCCAAAGGACACTTCATTCTACCGCAGAGACATTTATTCAACCATTGAGCATGGTTGAATTGAGCATTGCTTTCTATTCATAATAGCCAAAAACTGGATATGACCTGCATATCCATTAACAGATAAATGGATAAAGAAAATGTGCTAAATTTACAAAATGCTGCCATTAAAAGAATGAATAAAACCATTATGTTCAACAGTAAATGGATGTAACTAGAAAAAAAAATCATCCTCAGTGAGTTAATCCAGACCCAGAAAGACAAATACAGTATATATTCACTTATATGTGGGCATTAACTGTTAAGTCAATGATAACTAAGTTACTATAGGTAGAACCTCAGAGATTAGGTGTAGAGTAAGGGACTAGATGGCCACAGGGAAATCTCCCTAGCAAAGGAAAATAGAATATCTTGCTGTAGATGAATGGGGATACTAGTACAGTAAGTTCATGTGGGGAGGATAAGGGAAGAGGAGAATGAGGAGGGGATATTGGAAGAGACAGCTAATATTAAAAGGCATTTTAAGGGTAGTTGTGAAACCTTAATGTGGTATAAGCTTCCTGAAACATATACATATATGAAAATAATCTAAATAAAATTGCTAAATAATGGGGGAGAGAGAGCAGCAACAAGATATCTCTTGAACCCCAATTAAGCTTCCTGTACAGGGATTGCTTTACATCTAATGGAGGTGTTGGTGAAAGGGGCTCCATGGGAACCTCCAAACAACTCAGGCTTTGCCAAAACTATAGTTTGTTCTCCACAAACTGTTAACAAGGCCTCATTGCTAAAGACAATACCTAAAGAGCTCATTGCACATGGAGAAGTTATGCTCATGTCCACATAGAGCTTTCACACCTATGTCCTAGTGTCTTGGGTGCAGGAAGATATTCTGCATGCTGCCAAAAGAAAACACAAATACCAAGACAGCTACAAACCTTTTGATCTGCAATGCTGTCCTCTCTGCAAGATATGTTAGTGCACTGGTGAAAAATAAACTTGTGAGAGGAAACAATCAACATTTGATTTGAGTTAAATCCCACTCCAGGAGATCAAATCCATAACTGGCACTGCTTCTGTGACAAAGAGCCTGAGGTTAGATTCATCAGTGACCTAGGGTGAATCTAAATACTATCATCCTAAAAGAATAAAAGGCAGCAATAAAGTGACTCTTAATGGCATTTTGTTATAGTCATAGATTGATCATTGCCTTGCTCAGCCATCATTAGAGAATTTCATCCTGCAACAGATGGGAACAAATACAAAGACTCACAACCACACATTGTGAGAGTAAGAGACCTAGGAACATCCAGCCATAAATGGGATGTTTCTATCAACTCCCTCCCCTTAGGGCTCAGGGAACCCTGTGAAAGAGGAGGTGGAACAGGGCATGGAGGACGCCAAGCAAGGTTCTCTAAACCAATAGTATAGACTGACATATGAACTCAGAGAAACTCAGGAAGCATGCACAGGTCTGCACAAGTTGGGGACCTGAAGATGAAAGGAGAAGTGGGCACATGCCTCCATCCCAAACCCATCAACTTTCTCCAATTGATAACCACTTGCAAATGAAAACTTAATTGTCTCCAAGAGAATCTCGCCAGGGAAACAAACTAGTAAGGGTAGGCAGCATGTCCAATAGTAAATTACCAACATAAAACTAACTCAATGGCATCTTTAGAGGTTCCTTGTCTCATAATGTCATGCCTAGGCTTTTCTTTAAAAAAAAAAAACTAACTTATTTTTTATTTTTATTTTATCTTGTTTATATATTTATATATTTTTCTTCTTTTTTCCACTAGTCCTTTGTCTATACATTATATCTTCAAATTAGTGGTTTTAAGGATTTCTGAGTGTGTAAGTTGGTCTCTGCATCTATCTATATCCCCTTCTTGCACTTTTCTTGGGCTCTTACCCTTCTCTTTCTTTGCTTTATTCTATCTCAATGTGTCAGTTTTAATTTTATCTTCTTTTATTTTATCCCTTAAAAGCTTGTTTGATTTCTTTTTTTTATTAAGAAATTTTTTATTCATTTTTACATACCAGACACAGATCCCCTTTCTTCCCTCCTCCCGCCCCCCAGCCTTCCCCCTCCCCACTCAACCCTCCATTCGCTCCTCCAAAAAGGTAAGGCCTCCGAGGGGGAGTCAGCGGAGCCTGGGACATTCAGTTGAGCCAGGTCCAAGGCCTTCCCCCCGCATCAAGGCTGTGCAAGGTGTCCCACTATAGGTAATGGGCTCCAAAAAGCCAGCTCATGCACCAGGGATGGATCCTAATCCTACTGCTAGGGGACCCCTTAAGCAAGTCAAGCTACACAACTGTCTCCAGCAATAGAGGGTAGGGGATGAGGGATGAGAATATAAGGGAATATGATGTTCGAGCTGGAATAGGGACAGAGTAGGAGAGTGATGAAAGAGATACCTTGATAGAGGGAGACATCATGGGGATAGGAAGAAACCTGATGGTAGGGAAGTTCTCAGGAATCCACAAGGATGACCCCACCTTAGACTACTAGCAATAGTGGAGAGGGTGCCTGAGCTGACTTATCCTAGTAATCAGATCGGTGAATACCCTAACTGTCATCATAGAGCCTTTATCCAGTAACTGATGGAAGCAGATGCAGAGATCAACAGCCAAGCACTAGGCTGAGCTCCAGTAGTCCAGTCAAAGAGAGGGAAGAGGGATTCTATGAGTAAGGGGCATCAAGATCATGATGGGGAAATCTACAGTGACAACCAAACCAAACTAGTGGGAACTCATGAAATTTAGACCAACAGCTGTGGAGTCTCCATGGAACTGGACTGGGCCCTCTGCCTTTTGGTTTCTAATGAGAGACATTTTAAAAAGGTGGAACTGTATGGGAGGAGAGGTGGGAAGGACCTGGTAGGAGTAGAAGGGGGAATGTACTAGAATATTTTAAAGTGTGTTAAATTTGTTCATGTTGCATTTGTTTAACTCTGTGAAGCTGTGTTATTGTGCCTGTGTAAAACTCCTGATGGTCTAATAAAGAACTGATCAATAGCAAGGCAGGAGAAAGGATAGGCGGAGCTGGCAGGCAGAGAGTATATATATAAGGAGAAAACTGGGAGGAGAGATCCAAGATCAAGCAGCCAGAGGAGGAGGATTCCAGTGGCCAGCCACCCAGTCACACAGCAAGTCACAGAGTAAGAGTAAGATTTACAGAAGTTAGAGAATGGGAAAAGCTCAGAGGCAAGAGATAGATAGGTTAATTTAAGGAAAGCTGGCTAGAAACTAAGCCAAGCTAAGGCCAGGCATTCATAAGTAAGAATAAGCCTCCATGTGTTATTTATTTGGGAGCTGGGTGGTGGGTCCCCCAAAAGACAAAAATGCAAAAACCTCCAACAATAGGGAAATCATAATCAGGATATACTATGTGAGAAAAAAAGTGTTTTCAAAAGAAGGGGTGGGGAGAGAATGTGGAAACATACTTGCTATGTATCAAAGCCCTGAAAACCTTTTTCATCCCATGAAACTACAAAATTCTGTACCATTTTCCTATGTAAAAGTCTTTGAGGACACCTTTGCACACTTGCTTGTAAAATATTTTTTAAATATCTGAATGCAATAAATTGTTTTGGTCATGGTTAATCTCTTTATGTAACAAAATGAAGACATAATAAAAATACAGCACAATTATACAGCACTTATCACATAACAACTGATGTTCTATGTAGTAAGCTGAGTACAAAATCTCCTTGCCAACCTGAAAAGATATCACCTGGAGATAACTTTTGATATCAACACACTGGACCAGTGTCTGGCCATAAGAAATATTCAAATCTTTTATTATATTTAGACTTCACCAAATATGGATATTTGGGTGATTTACAGTTACCTTCTAATCTTTACTTCCCCACTATTCTGAGTATGCCATTTAACAGTGAATCGTCACCTGCTTTCCCTGATCTTGCAGGTAGAAATGTTGTTTGTATGGTGGATGTTCAGCCATTTAGAGCCATATGGTCTTTCCTGGATACAATGAAAGTTTCTCTAGTTCCAAAATCAACTTCTAGACTCTCATCCAATATAGAAAGGAACTAAAATAATTTATAGAGAGTTATATATAAGCTCTGTTTTCAGAGAAAACTCGAGTCAAGAGATGCCTGCAAGATATGCTGTTCAGTATGGCACAAAAGTTGTGGAAGTAACCAACCACTATCCCACAGAAATTAAGGCCTATTCCATGAGATGGAACCCATGTCTAACACTGCTTGGGTGGCCAAGTACCTGAAGCTTGTAGGCCATACACCCAGGGGAAAACCAAATGCCACTGTTCTGCTAAAGGAATGTAGCAATAAAATGTCTCCTAAGGACATATTGCTATACTCAGAGGTGGGTATCTTACTCTGTCATTACCAGAGAAGCATCCTCCTGCAGTAGATGGGAACAAATACAAAAAACCCACAAATGGACAATGTGCAGAGACTGAGAAACCTTAGAGTCCTAAGTGGAAGGTATCCATCCAATCCCTCCCCTCAGAGCTCAGGGAACTCTTTAGAAGAGGATGCAGAAAGATTGTAGGAGTCTGTGGGGATGGAGGGCACCAAGAAATCAAGGCCTTCTAGACAGGACAGTACTACCACACACTTGAATCACAGAGACTATGGCAGCATGCACAGGGCCTGCACAGGTTTAAGTCAGATGGGGTCCCAGTATTGGGACCAGAAGTAGATAAAAGTTCCTATCACTAATCCAAAAGCTATCTCTAATTGATAAATACCTGAAAAGGAGAAAATAGTTTTCTCCAATGAAGCCTAACTGTGTATACAAACCACACTTACAGGGTATGCCCCGTGACTGGCAGTAGATGCCAAAAACAAAATGAACTCAGTGGTATTTCAGGAGGAATTTTGTCTCATGATGTTTTAGCTGAACTTTATTTTTTGCTTTACCAGGTTTTGCTTATAAATTATGGTTTCTGACTTTGTTTTTATTGGTTTTCTGTGTGTGTAAATGTGTTTCCCTGTATGTGTTTTTGTGCTTTTTCTTTGTTTTTTTCTGTTTGTTTATTTGTTTTGTTCTATTCTTGTCTATTTTTATATTATTATTATTATTATTATTATTATTATTATTATTATTACCAGTATTGTTATACATGTTTGTTTGTGTGAATAAGTGAGAAAGAAACAGTATAGATATTTGTATGGGTAGGAAGTGGAGATGATCTGGAGATGTAGGGGGAGAGGAAACCATAATGAGAATATATTACCATCATCAATATATTATATGAAAAAAATCTATTTTCAAATAAAAGAAAAGGAAAGAAATGTCTAGAGAGAGCTCTGCCTAATACTTTCCTAAGACTTCATGTTGGAACTCAAGTCACTATGGAAGAAGAGTCACCTAAAACATTACTTTTTCCATGAAAGGAAAAAAACATGCAAAAAAAGCAAAGTTTGTTTAAAGGAACTCTAGGTTAGATGGTAAAATGTAGAAATTTCGTCACCTGTATATTGTAAAATAGCTGTGGGACTTGAGAAACTAAATTCTGTCATTTAGACAATTTTCTGAATTGTAAAACGATAGTTTTTGGTATACTTCAGTTGTTTTCAAAATATTTTCCATCAACATTTTTTTACTGTGACGGCCCAGGTGACATCCTCAAAGTTAGTAAAGCTCAGTGCCCAAGGCACGCCTTCGCTCATACAGTGGCACCCGTCGACTCCAGGGAATTCTGAAATGCTACAAAATACTAGTTGAAATACTGAACTGAATCTGAGGGGCTCATTCCAGCACTAAAACTCTATGATTGTTTGGTCAGGAAATGTAATTCAGTTTTATACCCTCTCTTTACCTTGACATTGGATGACTCAATAGTATAAATTGAGAAATGCATCATACTCTGCCACTTAGAGGAAAAATTGTAGCTCAGCCATTCTAGCTGTTCTTTTCATGTAAACAGAGCCTATGCTACATGAGCTCTTCAAGGTTGTTTTTATGATAAACCATTCCCAGATAAGTTGCTATGCATTAACCTTTTCTTTTTTGTTAAACAGCAGCATTGAAAATCATCAACAGATGAGTGTTCAGAAGGTAGTCCTGTTGATATTTATTCTTATTTTGCCTTGCTTTTTGAGGTCAGCCAACAAGCCAAAAGCAAAGGAAAGCACCAAGGCAGTGGAACCATGGCTATATAAAGAAGGCTTTCATTAACCTTACTGACCCACCATAATTTCAAATGTCAGTAGCTAATCAGAGAGTCGCTGACATCATCAATGGATGGAGAGGAAGATGTCCTGTGGGATCCATCTTTTCTCTAAGTCTGAAATATATATTTATAACACCATGGGGTTACATTTGCTCTGAAGTAATGGTGGGAAAATTTCCCTCTACTACTGAAATACAAGCTTCTAATGCTAAAGTTAATGATTAATTTTGACAGAATAGCAAAAACATTTATTTAAATGTCAGAAACTGACTACATTATTGGCTTCTCTTGTGCTAAATTCTCCTATGGCATTTTGACAACATGGGCAGCTGTAATGTTTGGCTCAGTAATCCAGGGAGGGGGGAAAGTAAGCTAAGCTATATTTCTTTTCTATAAAGCATTTCTATCCATGACTCATATTTATCCCAATGTGAAAAGAACAGAATAAAGTATTCTCTTGTTTACAGTTGGTAGAGTTACTGATACAATAAAATATCTAATAATTTGCCCATTCTCAAAGAAGTCATCTCAAACACATCATGGAGTCTTTACATGAATTCAAATGAGCCCAAAAGAAATGGAATGTAGCAATCCACCAAAGAAAGACAAGAATTTACAATATAAATTTTTATGTTTGAGAATCTATGTAAAACCAACTTTTAAAAGAGGTTTCTTTAGACAAAGTATTACATGAAGCAAGGTGCGGGGGAGTACAACAGCCCAGTGGGTAAGAGCTCTTTCTATGCAAGCTTGAGGGTTTTAGTTCGAATCCCCAGCAACCATATAAATTAGCTGATTACATCAGCCTATGCCAGACACCTCAGCACAGGACTGTGAATGCAGAGAGATTCCAAGCATTCAATAGCTATTCAGCCTAACTAAACCAAAAATGTTCTAGTTCGATGAGAGAGCTTGTCTAAAGAAAATAATGCAGTGAGTGATAGAGGAAGACACCAGCATCCTATTCTAGCTTCTACATGGATGTGAATGGGCATACATATCCACAAACTTCACACACATGTGCCATATACACAAAACAATACACACACACACATACACACACACACACACCACAAGTGCTACTAGTATGTATGTTCAGGGACAAAAACATAATATATAAATATTTACATGTCATCAATATATTATCTAGTAGTTCTAGACAAATAAACCTATCTATTCAGGGAGATTCTCCAATATTTTAATGTAATTCCAAAAATTCAACTATCAAATAAATACAGAAAATAATACTTCTCCTAGCATGCGATTTTGATTGTTAGCCTTATCCTCATTTATCATGGAGGAAAGGTAAAAGAGAATCTGGAAACATCTGATATTAAGTAAAAAACAACATTTAATTCAGGCTAATTCATCTCATTGAAAACTCCAGTAGTAAGCTCTTCTCCGTGATGTTCTTTCCAGAGGACCTGTTACTTATGTTCAAGCACATCAAATTTCTATGTGGAAAATACCAGAAATAAACAATAGGTAAACTTTAAATTGTGTTCCATTCTATGTACTATAACACCATTCTCCTTACCCATGACCATGAATCATCTCTTTGTCCAGTGGATCCTTGCCATATACACTCCCTCCCCATTAGTGACTATGGTGGGTGACTGATGCCACAGTATTTGTATTCAAACAATGTTAGTTTTTCTTAATAATGGCCTCAAAGGGCAAGAAGAGTGGTGGCTTTGAAAATGTTAAATGAAAGCCATTAAGTACTTATTTAAATTTTTTAGATGAACTCTGTATGTCTGTCTGTCTGTCTGTCTCTCTCTCTCTCTCTCTCTCTCTGTGTGTGTGTGTGTGTGTGTGTGTGTATGTGTGTGTTCATAAACAGGAAGATCCTCCTGTGTGGGGGGATGCTCATGTATGTGTGGATACACATGTGGGTGTGAATGCTCCTGAATGCACGTTCAGATGAGATGGCATTTTTAGTGGTAGTCCTCAAGCACCATATATAATTTTAGAGCTAGCATTTTTCGTTTGCGTGGAACTCATCAAATGGTTCAGTTATTAATAAGGTAAGAAAATGTGTATATTGCTGAGATTTCTAGAAAGAACAAAACTTCTATGCTAGAAAATGAGAAGAGAGAAAAAGAAACCCATGCTATTGTATCTCAAATGGAAAAATTAGAGCTACAATGTGTAATCGAATGCTTAGCTAAGATAAAGAAGTGCATTAAATTTGTGGGTGGAAGACAAAAATAGTAACTGTGTTTTTGTTCCTTTTTTTTGGTTGCAGTGCTACGGATCAAGCCCAAACCACAGAGCATGTAGGCATGTGATTTACTGTGTGAGTTGCACCCTTGTGTCTCAAAAAGTGTGTGTGTCTAATACATTCTGTCCAAAAGCAATCCACTATATGAACAGAGCTCCCACTCATATATTTTAGTGTAGTGTATTGTTATATTTGCATAATTTTAATAAAATTTGTTGATTTTTAACCGAAATTAATTTAATTCAATCATAAATTTAATTTTGTAAGTAATTATGTGTAAGGAAAAAAATACAACTAAATAGGCTTCTGCACTTGCTGTGATTTCAGGCTGATACCATGAGTCTTATAAATAAAATCATAATTCCAGAATCTATGAAAAACTGCATTTTATACTTTAGAACAGTTAAGTTGTAGAAACTCAGAAGGAATCTGAAATGGATAATGTGTTCATTGTTAAATTTCTACAAATGAGCAGAGGGAAGAAAAGATAAAAAAAAAAGCAACTGAGGCAAAAAGGAAGAAAACTCTATAAACCTAAATACTTGTGAGAATATTAGCACCTAAGTTGTAAGATTATAAATATCTCCTAAAATGAAATATGAAAAACTTTACACCTAAGTCTTCACCTTCTGTGGTGAGATCTCTGATATGCATATGTATCACTAACATGATAATTTTCCTCAATTTCTTTATACTAATCTGGAAGAGGATAGGCTACTAAATCTAACAGAATCCCTCATGGGCTACTTTTTTTAAAACTGGGTTCAACGTTGTGTAGCTTTACAATTCACGAGTGATTTCATTTCTGTGGCTGGAAATCACTGAAAGAAATGTGTAATCACTATCTGTTCTGAGGTGATCTGCCTTTGTTGAGGCACTGTGGTACTGTCTACTCCATCTTATGATTTGAGTCCTATGCTCACCAAAGGCTGTGTCAGCTATGAACAGCCTTCTCTATATGATACCTATATTATTCTATAGGTACCTCTGTTAAAAAGGAAATAAACTAACAGAATATGAGGGTAGCAATGTATAATTGGATGTGGGAAAGTCAAATATATAAGATTGGAAAAATATGAAAAAATGTTCTACTCATGCTACAGTATAAGTATATTTAAAAAGCGATATGTCCCAAGAAAAGATTTGAATTTATGGAACATTTATTAAAGCATTTATTTATGTAAAAAAAAGTACACTTTGTGTTTAGCATGCTTAAACATCAAGAAAAGACAGATGAATAAATATTAGATAATTTATTTAGAATACTCTTCTCTCTCTCTTCCTTTCTCTACTTCCTTAAATATGCATGTGAACATCCACAGAGGATAAACTGTAATGTCAAATATAATATGATTTTAAACACGTACATTTTCTAAGGAATATGTAAAAATGCCATACATGGTATATCACAGATTTGTCTTGGTCTATTAGAGAGGCCCACAGAAATCCACAAAGATGCCCCCACAATAGACTGCTGGCAATGGTCACGAAACAGCCCGAACTGACCTACCCTGGTGATAGGATGGCCAAACACCCTAATTGTCGTGCTAGAAACCCCCTCCAATGACTGAGGGAACTGGTTGCAGATATCCACGGTCAGGCCCCGAGTGGAGCTCCGGGAGTCCAATTGGCGAGAAGGAGGAGGGTTTATGAGAGCAAGAGTTGTTGGGACCAGGGATGGATGGAATACAGGGACGAGTGGCCAAACGAATGGAAACACATGAACCAATGGCTGAGGGGCCTCCAACGGGATCAGGCCCTCTGAATGGGTGAGACAGTTGATTGGCTTGATCTGTTTGGGAGGCATCCAGGCAGTTGGCCTGGGTCCTGTGCTCAGTGCATGAATTGGCTGTTTGAAACCTGGGGCTTAGCAGAGACGCTTGGCTCAGCCTGGGAGGAGGGGACTAGACCTGCCTGGACTGAGTCCACCAGGCAGATCTCAATCCTTGGGGGAGTCTTTGCCCTGGAGAAGATGGAAATGG
>CABHPH010148459.1:0-12483 GCA_902168325.1 Peromyscus nudipes
AGTACGAACCATAGAGACCTGGAGGTCAGTAGAGACAGGCAGTGACAAGGAAATCATGTGGTTGGGTTTAGAGCCAATGAGAAGGTAGAACAGAAAGGCAATAAAAAGGTCCCACAGGAGAAGTTCTCTCTCTCAGGGGGGAAGGACGGCAGCGACCGGTAAGCTAAAGGCTATTTGCTAGTGCTCTGACCTCTTGGGCTTTTAACTCTGTATTTGGCTTTGTGTTTCTTATTTAATAAGACCGTTTAGAATTTCGTCTATAGCTCACAGCAGTTGGAGGAAGGAAACAGACTAAAACCCACAGCAAGGAATCTTAGGAGCAGGCATTAGAGCTGCCCTATTGCTTGGGGCCAGGAATGCATGCTCAGCCCAGGCCGGCAGGAGCTGCCTGTGCAGAGAACTGGTATGAATTTTACTGCATATAAATAATCTTCCACTAAATAATGAAAGTGAAAGTCCTTTAAAAATGTAAAGAATTGGAGTCAGAGAGCTGGTTCAGTGGTTAAAGCAGCTGTGGCTCTTGCAGAGGACCTGGATTTGATTCCCAGCACCTACATGATGGCTCACAGCCATCTGTAACTCCCATTCCAAGGATCCATCACCCTCTTCCCTACAGGCACCAGACACACACGTGGTATGCATGCCACAAAACATCCATAAACACAATTTTTTAATTAAAAAGAATGGAACTTTTGACAAAATTTTAATTATGTATGTAGGTCAAACTGTGTGATACCAATAATAATTTTCCAATATTGACCATTGTGCTATATTGCATAAGAGAATGCTTGTTTGTAACAAAAAAACTGAAGTATTTAAGAGAAAAAGTAAAAACACCATATCTTCAATATACTATCAAATGTTTCATTAAAAAATAACATGACTATGTATACACACATGCACATATACTTTGATTTTTCAAATTTGGTGATATTAACATCTAACAGCTCTAGATAAAGGGCCTATAGGAATTCTTTATGCTATACTTGCAATTTGCTTAAATGTGCAATGTTTCAAAATAAAGATTAGAGATCAATGTATAAAAGGAATAAATGAGAGAATAAACAAACACACAAAGATGTCATCTGTCCTCATTGGAGCAGCTGAGCCCACAGGCTACCTGGAGTCTGAGAACTCACAAGTTAAATAAATACCAGAAGCTACAACAGAGTCCAACATGTGGATTTCATGTGTGGTGTGTGTGCACAGACAAGTGTGCATGTGAGTACACCTGGTATGGAAGCCAGAGTGCCATTCCTCAAGTGTGCTATGCATGCTTTTTGCCCAAATCTCTCTTTGGCCTGGTGGTAGACAATGAGGCCAGGCTAGCTGGCCAGGGAGTCCCAGGGAGCCTCTGTCCCTGCCTCTCGGCACTGGGAGTCAAACCCAGGTCATCATGCTCACGTGGAAAACATTTTGTCCACTCATCCACCTCCCTAGCCTGCAGTATGAACTGCTTGAGGGTCTTTCTGCTCTTTGAACTCTGGAGGCTTTGACCATTGCTAAACGCTTTTAGAACTCCCAGGGCTCACATTCACATAACTTCCGGTTCAACGTTTGAAACAAGCACTAACATTGTCCCAGGTGAACACAATCAGTTTATACTCGCAGTGTGGTTACCACCCACCAGATTAGGACTTCCACCTCAGCCAAACGTAAATGTTAACAGAAGCAGGACACCAGGCTAAGTTTCACCAAAGGGGCTCTCTGACTACCACTGCCCCTTCTTCCTGTTGGAGTTCACGCCACCCGAGTTTTCTCTGTTACCTCATAGGGAACAGCAGTGTTAATTTATAGAACAGAGATTTTTATTTCTGAGAAGAGATATGAGTTTCATATTTAGAAACAGTAACTAAGAAGCCCATGATTAAAGGGAAAATGTACTAAGATGTTCTAAAATGTTGGCTCCGGCCTGCTGCCTCATTGAAGATTGAAAGGCAAGAGAAAACAACCTGCACACAGGCTCTATTCGGTGAAAGCACGAACCATCTCGGTTTTATTTTTATCTTTACATCCTTGTCATTTTACTGTAGAGCTCTCCTCCTAGGCATTTTCTATCACTTGCTAAAGGAGAAAGGGCTAAAATCAATAAGGCAAACCAGAGCCAGAAATTCTAGTTCAAACAAAAACTTCTCTGACAAGAGGGTAGCTTTGTCTGAGGACCCCAGAGACCTGGTTACACGGTGCAACCAGATGGAGGCTTGGGCTAACATTCAGCTGTGGGTCAACCGGGGACCTTAGAGGCTCTCAGCCCATGCAATTGTGCGACCATCTGAAACAATCTAAACCTCAATACTTTGTAATATTCCTACAGTATCTCAGGATTTCTTTCTTAAATGTCATTCTGCACTGTGTCTCTGTTCTACATTGCCTCTCCCCTTTCTGATCACACTATTACTAATAAGAACTTGGCAGAGGCACTTGAAAGTCTTGAAAGTGGAGAATGAAAACTTTCTGCCAGCTGGAATAAAGAAGGTGGTATTGTGTTAAGATGTTGACTTAGTGGGTGAATGGTACAGTTAATCAGACCAATGACCAGCCTGAACAGTCTGCCAGTGTTTTGCCCGCAAGCCAGAAACTGCTTTGTACTGCTTTGTGGGCACAGCTAGTTCACAAGAAGGAAAATTTCCATTTTTACTGGTCTCTGTAGTACATTAAATTGTACATGTCAATAGAAGGTGCTTGTCTAGGGGCTTCTCGAAACCAGATTGGTCTGCTATTTGGGCATTGATTTCCTGAAAGTTCTGATCATAACACTCTGCTGCCATATATAGCAACTGCCATTTATTGTTTCCCTATGAGCAAAGAGCAAATTTATGTTTCTGTGTAATTTCTTAATAGTCCTGTGAGCAAATACATAGGTGATAAAAGTCAGGCTTTAACAATTCTCTCAAGCTACCATGGATTATATCTGATTTTGCAATATTTTCAACAGTAATTGTTTCCCAAATTCAAGCTGACAGCCCCTCCAAACAAAGGCTCTACTGCTTTTCACTCCTCTGTTCCAGCTTGGCACCAAAGAAGCCCAGGCAATTCTTCCCTCTCTAACCCGATAATCAACTGCTTCCAGTTCCTTAAAATCCCATCCCCCTGTGGCACTGCATTCCTCTAACTGAATGTCCCATTTTGATGTGTTAACACTCTTTAATGGGGACCAAGACAGCCTAATGCTTGTTTGATAAAGTAGCCCATTTGCTTAGGAGGAGAATCAATGAGTAAGTTACATGCTATCAGGCAAGCATTTGTTGGAGCAGAGCCCCAGAGCTTCTGGTACCGGGCCAGATTATATTATCCCAATAGGCTGAATGGAACAAAAACATGGCTTCATTATATTTGATTTCCATTCAAATGGTGATCTAGTTGCAATTGTGTTTAGCGAGAGACAAGAAAATCATTTACAGATTCAATGGTTGACAATCCAACACCTTTACTATGTGTATTTATTTCTTTATTCTTCATGGTCCCAGTGTACAGCCAAGAAATGTCAGCCACATACAGCGAGAGTTTTCAGAACAGCTCCCATGGAAACTTCCAGGTGCTGGACCATGAGACTGCCGACATTAGTACTGATGGCTGTATCTTTTCCTAGGGCTGCTATCATGAATTACCACAAATGTAGAGGATTAAAACACTACCCGTCTATTATCTCACAGTTCCAAGAGTGAGAAATCTAAAACCAGTTCCAAGGTGTAGACAGAACAAGTTTTCTCTAGAGGCTCTGAGGATAAAATATGTTGCATTCATTCTTTCAACTTCTAGTGCCTTCCTTCTTCTATGGGTTTCTCCAGCCCCCTCTACTCCAGGCTGTTTCTAGCAACACATTCCTTCTACCACAGTCTGTCTCCTTCTGCCTGCCTCTTGCTTGAGACTTCCTCTGGGGTCCACCCAGATAACTTGGAACAACCTCCTCTCCCCCCATTCCTAGTTTCCTTCTGCCATAAAGTAATAAATCCACATTCCACAGGTGAGGAACGGACATCTGCATGATTCAGTGTTCAACCTACCATAGTGACTTTTATCTTATTGCTATAAAAACCAATGGAATAGGCTTACCATGTTAGCTGTAATTAACCTTACTATATTTCCCTTTAGATAGTATCACTAGTATATGAATATGCAAGTTAACTCAGTTTACACTTTAGGACGTGGAGTTAAAAATTTTATATAACACTTAAAATATCTAATCATGTGCTGTATAATGACATTTTGTTCAACAAGCAGCCATGTGTATCCAGCTGCGGTCCCAGAAGATTGTAAGAGAGATGAAAAACTCCCATTGCTCCCTGCCATCCTGGTGACATGTTGCAGCCTGACCACCACTCATACCTTTGTGGTGATGCAAACATGACACAGCCAGTCATCTAAAAGTATAGAACATCTAAAAGGAGAGGAGAGAGAGTGGGAGGTGGGTTTGATCAAAAGATAGAACATGCATGCATGAAATTCTCAAAAATAAAAATTTTCAGAATTAAAAGTAGAGTACACTCTGGGCTGAACAGACAGCTCAGTCAACAAGACACCTGCTGTGTCGAGCGAGCGTAAGATCTGGGTTTGGATTCTCAGCACCCACATTTGAAAAGTCAGGCATAGTAGTGTCTATCTATAACTCTAACACTAAGGATTAGAATGTGTGGAGATATGTGGACCCTTGAAGCCCAGTGGCCAGTTAATCTGATCAAAACAATGAGCCTCTGGTTTGGCAAGAGGCTCTATCTCCTAAAGTCAGAAAACAATCAAGGAAAGACATGTGACATCACTGTCATGCTTATACACACACACACACACACATACTAACAACACCACACATACACACCATACCACACTATGCATACACACAAACTATAGCACATGCAGCTAGGTATGGTACCTAATGCTTGATGATAAGTGCATGATGCTTTCTTACATACTAATGGTCCTATAGTCAATCATTGCATTAGAGCATATTCCAACATGACTGTAACATGACTATAAAATAGTTCCGTATGCTGTTCTGGCAGGAAACTCACAGATGTATGTTTTCTACATCTCTTGATTGCGTCAAGAGGCCATGATAAATGGTGAACCTATACTACCTGGATTTGTGTAAGGACACTCCACAATGTACACACAATGATGAGATCACCTCATGGCATCTCTTAGAACAGATCCTCCTTGTTAGGTAAATCCTGACTACATCATAGCTCATAATCCACATGTGTTTCAACTAGTACCACATGGATTTGCTCTAGAGACATATCAAAAATGCACTTTACCCTAGGACAGGGCAAGATGTACTGGCTGGAATGCTGTATAGGTACTTGTCTCTCACTTCAAAGGAACATGAGAGTCAGGTGATTAAGATACAAAATTGGATCTCTGAGTAGTCTTTCACTGAATGTGTTTTTGTTCTTAGTTTTTAATAAAGAGCTAGACTTAACAGTAGGATTCTATCTGAAACCTTCTTTCACTGAAGCATGCCTTGAGATGGCAGACTTATCCAGGAAGAAGCAGGTCATGTCTACGAACTTCTAAATTTCAGAAACCAAAAGATAGTCAACCAAAAGAATGAACAATTATAAATATATAAATTGGCATCACAAAACTTACAATACATATAGACAAATATCCTCACCTTGGTGACACTGTGCTCCACTAGGCATTTGGCTGAAGCTTTAGTCTTTACTTCCAGTTTCTATGTATAACCACCAGCAGATGAGGAAGGGGTTGAGGAAGCAGCAGACAAGCATTTGTAAAGAATCCCAGAACGGTCAAAGCACTTAGTTTGGCTGCTTGATTGCTTCCTGGACCCACGTTCACTGTTATGGGTTTCTATTTGATTGGCAGAATTTAGTCTCATTTTCTAATAATAACGTTGTTCTTAGTTTAAATCCTAGCACTAAATATATTGGCAGGTCATAGTAAAAAAGCACCATAGCTTTGAAGGGTTTTGCCAGCTGGTCTCAGTTGTATACATCAATTTGTCTTGCCCTTCTGTCTAGATCTCTCTATATAAACCTGCCAAATTTCATGACTATCTTAGCTAACATTCAAATATACTTGTACCAAAATGATAAATACAAAGGGACGAGTGGGCTTAATGGGAGTAGGCTATGCTAGGGGCAAGGATATCTGCCACAGCCCCTTTGCTGGCCATCTGTAGTTTCCTGGTTCCCTGCCCTAAGTCTCTAGAAGATCACATATTTTTCTCTTTGGTTCCTTTCAAAGATTTCTTTTAGTTATGTGCATGCACATGTATGTAGGTGGTCATGGAGGCTAGAAGCAGGCATTGGATCTCCTAGAGCTGGAGTTACCAGTAGCTATGAACCTGCTGCCAGGGTTGCTGGGAAGCACACTCAGGCCCTCTGCAGGAACACTGCATACTCTTAACTACTGAGCTAGCTACCTCTCCAACCCTGGCAGTTGGGTTTGGATGACTCCATCTTTTCCTCTGGTGTCCCTTGTGTTCTCAGGATAGACATGTACCAGGTTCCTTTCTTATTATTATCCCAAGCATCTTGTCTACTTCTGTGACTTTAGTAGTGACTATATAAAGCTAAGCTCCAGTTCTCTAGTCTCTATAGTCATTATTATCTCAAACTCCTGGCTTACCTTCCTGTCTACTTTCTAGAGTTTTCCATAAGATAGCCACTGCAGAACCAAATCTATCAAAAACAGAAAGCCTACTCTGTCATGTTTTCTGTCCCTCATAAACTCGCCCCTCAGACTCCCAGGATTGCAGATTCTCTGTGTCATGACCTCTGTTCTCTCTGGTCATCCTCACCCAACATATGCGTAAAGACTAGCTCTCCTAAGACATCCAAGCAGTCTTCTCCCATCTGTCCTCACTCCAGCCATAACTAACATCATTCATATCAACCTCTCTCATACCACGTACGTCACAACAGCTTTGGATGCTGATATCTTATCCATCCTATTTACTATAAATTTCCAAAGTAGAAACTATTCATCCTGCCTTTTATTTATTTTGTGTGCATTGGTATGAAGGTATCAGATCCCCTGGAACTGGAGTTACAGACAGTTGTGAGCTACCATGTGGGTGCTGGGAATTGAACCTGGCTCCTCTGGAAGAACAGCCAGTGCTTTTAATGATTGAGCCATCTCTCCAGCCCCATCTGGCATTATTTTTTACCTTCTGAAGTACATATTTCTGATCCCTATATATCATATTGAGCTATAAAGAGTGGATATGGAGGCTGACCACCTTTTTATAAAAGCTAAGGACCATATACTCTAAACTCCATCTTATTTAACCTCACAAACCGCACAAGTATCTAGGTGCCTCTTAGGATGATTAAGAAAAAATTCTTGATAAAAATTTGGAACTCAAACTGATCATAGAGTATCCAGCCCCAATGGATACATCTACAACACAACCCTTGCAACCCATTGCTCAGGGAACATCAAGTAAGGAAGACTGTAAGAGCCAGGGTCCAAAAATCTCTGCTGTGTTTCCTAGAAATGACAGAGAAGCTTCACCCAAGATACCTCAATAATATAATTCCTAAACTAGACCTGAACAAGGACAACACCAACAGACATGCTGATGTGAAGGGGACTGTCATGTGACTCCACCCCTAGAAGAAGAATGACAGCTAAGTCCAGGGATGCTGAGCAGAAGGAAATGGTTTTCTCCAGGGAGGAGCTCCCTAATTGGTTATCCCAAACCAAGTGGTCATCCCTGAAATCTTGTACATGTAAGCTACACTGAATAGACTCAGCAGTTTGTATTTACATATTTAAGCATATATATGTAACAATAACAATTAAAGCAGAGGAGACCAGGAATTTGAGAGAAAGCAAGGTAGAGGTCATGGGTAGAGTTGAAGGAAGGGGAATAGAGGAAAATTATATAATTATATTTTAATTTTAAATATTGGGGATTCAATATAGAAATGAGATGATAAAATAAGGATGTATGGAAAAGTTCCACAGATATTTATTGGTGAATCAGCTGAAAAAGATATTTATAACCAGGTTCTCTGGGCCAGGAATGTGGAGTTGGGTCCAGGGTCAATTTGTGAATATCTCCTATAGCAGTGGCTTCTGAGACAGCTGAATAAAATCTGTAAAGAGGTGTTCGTGTGCAAGAAAACCCACTTGTGGCTCACTTGAGATGAATTCTGCTGACTGCACAGACCACTTCAGCAGGAGTGTGGGGAGAACAGGAAATGCTGACCTGGACAGCCACAGCCACTACCTGAGCAGCAGAAAGTGGGGCCTCCTAGTATAATATTCAGTCCCTCTACATAAGTTGCTGAACAAACAGATTCTATGACATGTGTGCTTTTCAAATTACTCTTCTTCCCCCCCCCACCCCCCCATCAGTTTTTTTTACAGACAAGAATGGACACAAAAGCAGTTGAAAGGGCTAAGCTGCTTCATAATGATGTAATCTTAGAGTAGACTGAACCATGACCTAGAAAGACATCTGAGTCCTGGGTTACTAAAGCTTTCTCTTGCTGTAACAGAAAGCCTGAGATACGAATTTACAGGAGGGAAGAGTTATTTTGACTCACGGTTGCCAAGGTTGCAGCACATGATTTACTTAGCAGCATCTTTGGGTGCCTAAGGCAACACTGAACATTTTGATGGAGAATGATCAGTGGAGCAAACATCTCACCTTGTGGCAGATAGGTAGCAGAAGAAGAGTCAGGAATAAGATACACCTCCTCAAAGGCATACCCACCCATGGCCCACTTTCTTCAATTTGGCTCGTTCATCTGGGAACTCATCAAGGAATTTAAGCCACTGAGGTGGTTAGCACCATGGTGATCCAATCACTTCTCAACAGCACCACCATGCCTTCAATACATGAGCCTTTCAGGACCATTTTATACCTGGGCCGTAATAAGCCTAACATCTGGAACAACTGAATATTCTCTTACATGGAAAGGGAGTTTTTCCAGCTGTGACTAAGTTCAAGTTCTTCACACAGGGAGATTATTTTTGATTATCTGGGTGGGTCCTAAGTGTAATCATGAGTCTCCTTCAAAAGGAAGCAGAAGGAAGTATGCCAGAAGAGCAGGTGGCCTGTGGTAGAAACAGAATCAATGAGAAAAGGTAGAGCCCATTGGCTTTATAGCTGGAGAAAGGTGTTGTGTCAAGGTACACTAGGGATGTGGATCTACAATCTAGAAAAGACTAGGAAATGGACTCTTCCTCTTCGAAGCTCACTTAGTGTTTTCTGCATTAAGGTTCATTTAATATTCAAAGGTTTCCAGAACTATAAGGAACTGCAGATGAGTTGTATTCAAGCTGACTTTGTGCCAATTTGTTACAGCAACCACAGGAAAGCAACCCAGAGACTAAGGCCATTCCTCTAGCTCCTGGCAAAGCATGCTGTAACTAGAGCATTTGGTGTTAATCATCAGAAGTAAGTTGACTCATAAGTGTTACTCCAAGTGTCATGAGGCTAAGAAGAGGAAGCCATGAACAGGGCAGTTTTGCAGGTCACCATTCCAAGCAAGGGCAGTTCTTTGGAGAATACTATTCATCTATGGCATTTCACTCTTCAGGAGACAAAGGAATGCTGGGAAAGACACTCTCACTCCAAGGGAAAGGGATGACTATTCCATGTGTTAGCCTTTGCAATATGGCTGGAGATTGTTGGAAAGCCATGCTTCGGCATGAGTGACAGTTTGATTATCATATGTATCCCTTTAACTTACTTAGTTTCCAACATCACCTGTGGTCTATATTGTCACAGTTGTTTCTCAATCCTATATTTAAAGATGGAGCTCAATTCCATTTCCAGAGCCCCTCTAAGGTGAAGTAGAAGCTTCCTTCTCTTCTTCTCCATGCTTCAAAGGGCCCTCAGAGTCTGAAGCAGCCAGATATCCTACTAAGCAACCTGGGAATACCCACGCACTACCAAGAAACAAGAGCTGTAGGCTGCTGTTGCCGTGAAAAACACTATGACCAAAAGGTTTTCTGTGGCTGATGTAACAAATCGACACGAATTCACTAGCTGAATATGACTCACGTTCTTTCATAGTTCTGAACCCCTTAAGTCTGAAATAAATCTTAATGTAGATAACACTATGGTTATTTCATTCTACAGCATGTAGTTCATCATCCAGGGAAGTCAGGCAGGAACTCAAAACAGGACCTTGGGGCAGGAGCTGATGCAGAGGCCATGGAGGAATGATGTTTACTGACTTGCTCCTCATGGCTTGCTCAGTCTGCTTTCTTACAGCACCTAGGATGACCAGCTCAGGGGTGGCACTGCTCATGATGAGTTGGACCCTCCACATAATCATCAATCAAGAAAAATGTCTCCCAGACTTGCGCACAAGCCGATCTTAGGGAGGCATTTTCTCAGTTGAGTTCTCCTCCTCTCAGATGACTCTAACTTGTGTCAAGGTAACAAAAGCATGAGCCAGCACAAAGAGAGTGACTGTGAGTGTATACACCGAGGATAGGAATGGTAGGGAAGCAGAAAATGAGAAGAAAGCTTATCCCGCTAACTGTAATATACTCCAGTACTCAACTGACCAAGTCACTCTGTCCTTAAAATACTTCCAGAGTAAATATCCAAGTGAAATTAAAATATATATACAGCTGGACATGATGGCACATGCCTTTAATCCTAGCACTTGGGAAGCCATCCAGAGCTACATAGAGAGATCCTGTCTCAAAACACCAAGTAAGCAACAAGAACAAAATGCATATGTGTGTGTGTGTGTGTGTGTGTGTATAAAATTAGCTTACGTATGTCCATAGCAGTGTTATATATAAAAATCAAAAGTAGAGACACACTAATATGTACATCAGTGGAAAAATGGATAAACAGAAGGTAATATACCTACACAATGTAATATTACTTGATTTAAAAAGAAAGGTCTGATACATCATGAACAATCTTCGAAAACTTTATGTTCTATTATAAAAGCTGGTCAGAAAAGTGCACATATCATAATTTGGTTTACGTAAGACACTCAGAATAGGGAGATCTGTGAAGATAGAAAGGTTAGCGGTTGCCAGGGCTGATAGTTCAACAGGAGGTAATGGGCAGTGGCTGCCAAGGGCCATGTGCTTTATTTGGGGGATTATGAAAACATTCAAAATTAGGTGGTAATGACAGTTGTGCAGTTATGTGAGCATGCTAAAAAAATTAAGCACCAAGAATACATTAAAGGAGTAGATTTGTAGTATGTGACTGAATTTTAATAAAACTTTAAAATAAAGTAAATCCTTCTAGGGCTCTGTATCTTCAGAGCAGTGATTCCCATACTGTGGTTACATAAGAAATATCTGTCCATCTTTATGACAATAGGAATTACTGGGCTCCAGCATCTGAGTCACTTCTCAGAAAATGTCTTTCAACGTTCATTTTTTTATATGCTCTGGGGATTAAAGTCCTATGTATTCTTTAAATAAAGTATGGAAGAGCCTCATGACAAACACTTCCTGCAGGCAATCCTCCAGCTCGTTCATCTATATGCAGTTTTCTCTCTCACCGAGTTCAGAACAGCCAAACTTACTCACAGAAGGAAACTTCTCTCTTGAGTGTCTCAGCAAAACTCTGCTAGATTTTCTTCATTAACTACTCAGTGACAACTGATTCGCTAACCTCGAAGCTTAGATGTATGGACAGCATCTGAGGTCAAGCAAAACAATAAAGCCACGAAAAGATTCGTGGAGTCACAGTCTCTTACTAAAACAAATCCTTAAAGAAAACTCATTTGTTAGCTTGGGTTTTTGCTGCACTGTGCTTGCTTCAAGGGTAAATCATGAACTCCTATGAAAGCTCAACAGTAAAAGTGACAAATATATGGATGATGAACTTGCATTCCCCCGGATTTTTATAAGCCTACACTCATATACAAAGTAAAGTAAAAAACCACATCAAAGAATTAACAGCAATAGAAAAACGCCATGGCAGGCAGAGGGCCGTCCCAGGCAAGGGCAGCGTCAGCTCTGAATATGTCTTACATAACAGGGTGGAGGGGAAATCTTCAAACAAGAATGAGAAAACATGAGAAGCTCTCTCTAACACTGTTTAAGGTGGGCAGGGGTACATAAAACTTTACATCCATCTATGGACTACTATACAATAAAATATACATTGATTTTGAGAGTGTCGCTGTTACATTAAGCAAGAGAAGAAAATCAAGTTGGGAGCGCAGGACAGAATGATTTTAAGAGTCCACTCACCTATGTGTGAATACGCACAGCTAATGGAAAGAAAGGCAAAGAGACTGTGCACCACACTATGAGCAGTGATAACGTCCATGGGGCAGGACGGAAGAGGGAGGGGAGTTTTACAAGGTTGAATGGTATGAGGCACCAGTGTAAAAAGGGGTGTGCCTTGTTACCTTATTTAAAGTAATAAAGTCTGTAAGGATTCTGTCCTTAATTACGTCACCAGCCTGCGACGGTGTCCCAGCCTAAAAAGTGGGCGGGCCCTCTGTGCGTTCTCTTCCTTTCCACACTCTCTACTTCCGTTCCTTCCCTCCACGTGGTCCCTCTGTTTCTGTTTCT
>CABHPH010148459.1:12493-41885 GCA_902168325.1 Peromyscus nudipes
CCCAATGAAGCTCTAGAAAGGTAACCATGGCTTGTGACTCTTCCCGTCACCAATACATCCAGCACTCTCCTCCAGCACTCTCCTCCGTCAGCATGGCCGCCATGGGCGGGGGCCAGCCATGAGCGCCAATCGTGACCAACATGTCCTATTTCCCAAATGTTGCCTGTAAATTCTGTCTTCACTTCCTTTTTTATCACTCTCAATTTTTAAACATTTTAAAATACTTTCAAACTCATGGAAAAAGAATAAAGATAATACAAATATTCTCCACAGTCCTGGATCCAGATTCATCAGTTAGGGCCCCCTGTCCCCATGTGTACGTGAACAGCTCTTGTCAGGGTCACCAGTGACTTCCACATTTTTAGTTCTCCTGATTATGTTCCAACTCTCATCTAAACAGCAGCACTGACACCACCGTCCTCAAAACTTATCTTCACTTGGCTTCCGGGTACCACGGGATTTCTTTCTACACCACTTCTACTTCATCTCAACCACCAGCCTTCTCTGGATCTTCTCCCTCCTCCTATCACCCTCCAAATGCTTAGGGGTGCTGTGCTTTGTTCCCCTTGTAGTTCTTATCTAGCTCAAGAATTTAATTGCCCTCTGTTGTGATGATATGAGTTGTATGTCCTGCCCTGACCCACCCTGTCCCCTCCCCTGAAACCGAGATTCCTCTCCTCAGTTCCTCCTGAGCAGCTCCAGGGGAAGTTTATCTTTATAGACCCAGAGTTAAGCCTCCACGTCCTTCTATCCTGCTCACACCCATTCTCCCTTCCTTGTCTCTCACCTCAGAAGACGGCAACTCCACCCTTTCATTCATCCAGGCTCTTTGTACTATATCCCACATCCAATCCAGACCCCAGCCACCTGTTGGCACCCCACTCTGACCCCCTGGGCTAAACTGTTCACACCTCTCACCTCTCCTAGCACTCAAGGCTTGATTCACTCTAGTCAAACCATTATTGACAATCCTTGAATGTGCCAGCCATGGAGTGTGTCCCCAAATTGTAACTGAAGACTCCTCCAATTCCTTCTGCCTACTGCCGGGGTTTCCACTGATAAACATACAGCATTGAGTGCCAAGGACCACTTGGGAAAAATGATAATGAACATTGCTAATATGAGAGCATTTTGACAAAATGAGCAAAACAATTAATGTAAAAATCTTTTCATGAGAGTCTCTTCCCTATATTTTTTGTTTTAAAAATCTACCAATGTCATTGTAATACACACCTTTAGTCCCAGCACTGAGGAAGCAGAGCTAGGTGGATCTCTGTGAGTTTGAGGCCAGGCTGGTTTATATAGCATGTTCCAGACCAGCCAAGGCTACAATGCTACACAGCAAGACCTTGTCTAAAAAAAGAAAAAAAAAATTGATTGAGTAACCATTAATCCAGCTGGTTACCCTGGTAAACCATTTATTTTGCACAGTGGCTGACATGATTAAGATTAGTTCCAGTTCACAATCTCATCAGTGAAGTACCAAGGTTAAACGTCGATATTGTTTCTTCTTAATGAGGCTGGCTGCAACGCTGGCCCCATTTTTAATGAGAAATGATAAATTTTAAACATGTGCTCTGACTCTGAAGGAATATACTCTCTTTAGTGCATGGTTTAGACTCCTTTTAGAACATGAGTTCAGTATTATTAATTCTCAACTCTACATTACATACCAACTTTTGAAACAAACATAGCCCATCACCATATTACTCTATAAGAGCATGTGTGTAGCAGACATCTTGTATTTAAAGAAAAATGCTGTTAACTGAAGTTTAGAGAATTAGACTATATGAACTTGTAATTTTCATCATGAGGTAAAAATGCCGGAACCAGCTCTACCAGGTTTTAAATAAGTATCAGGTCAAATGCCAAATAATGTTGCCTTGTTTGGTATCTTTCTAAGAAAAAGGCAAGAAATCCAGTTCTACAGGTCAGCTCCCTTTCTTTTTCTCCTCTGCTATGTAATTTTTTGCATGCATTTATTTATTTATTTATTTATTTATTTATTTAGTGTGTGTGTGTGTGTGTGTGTGTGTGTTTGTGTGTGTGGTGAAATGTATGAATGTTCATGGAGATCAGAGGACAACTTGTGGAAGTCACCACCTGAGTCCTAGGGATCAAATTCAGGTTGCCAGTCTTAGTGACAAGCACCTTTACCCTCTGAGACATCTTCCTAACCCACTGTATGTTTTGATATTTTCATTAATAAAAAGCAATGGGTTTTGGTGTCATAGACATGTCTACCTCCTGCACTTAGATCAGTACCTAGTATGTAATATGCTCATTAATATTTGCTCTGAAAAATGGGCAGAATTAAAGATATTGGGGAACGATATAGTGAGGACTTCCTCTTTTTGTATTGAATAGCACTTGCTATGTACCAGGTATACATCAGGTGGTCCAGATCTAACTATAAACAAGGTATCTGCTATCTCAGCATCTGCTGTTTAGGTAGAAAATGAACATTTTGAGCATGGGAAGTGCTATACTGGGATGACCTAAAGTTCCATAGAACCCAAACAGAACTCAGACTTAAGGAAACAGACGCTTTCAGAGGAGGTACCATATACCACGAGCCCTGATAACTGACCAGAGTTGACCTGGTGAGGTAGGATGCTAAGGGAATCTCCCCCCAGAAAGGGATCAGCTGACACACAGCACTGGGGCCAGGGAATCAAAATGTCACAGGGAACTTAATGGTACTCAGTATGACTAGATCTTCAAGAGCTAAGGGACTAAGAAGACTCAAGAATGGATGCCCATATCCTATGTGCTTGCTGAATTTTGAAGCTGGTCTCTATCGGTGTACATTGAAAACCTTCTTAAAAATAAAACACTTATTTTCTTAATGAATAAACACACAAATGGTTTTTAAATCATAAACTGAACTTGGGATAATATATTCACACCCACATTTACTATGGATGAAGTTTATTAAGAAGTACACACCTAATTGCACTATATAAGGCAAGTTCTTTCCAATAAATTTTTAATAAATTATAACAAAAAGGATACAGGAAATATGAAGAGGAAAATGGGAAAGACAAGGGGAGCTTTAAATGGGGAGGAGGGAGGGAGGACAATACCAGGGGAGAGGGAGGAAGAGGGATAACACTAGGATACTTGAAAAGTCATAGGGAGTTATGTTTATCTAAAATTAGATAGATAGATGATAGATAGATAGATAGATAGATAGATAGATAGATAGATAGATAGATAGATAGATAGAGTTCAAAGGCACACTACCTGGGATGAAATTATTCTTCCAAGAGCCATAATGTTATCTAACAAAAATCCCAGTACCAGGCATGAGATGCCTCCTTTAGGTTGTTGGTCAGGTGAATCCCAAATCTCCCCAAACAATACAGGCTACTGCTGTTGCTCTTGCTTGCCTCACAGAAACTGAAGGTAAATCCCATTGCTGAAAATACCATGTGCTTCAGACACAGGACTCAGGATTTGAACTAGATCTGACATGAAAGTTTCCTTCCTGAAAACTAGCTTTCATAATACTAAATGGTGCTATGCAAGCTGCCAAGGGAGGGAAGCAATCAATAATTCTAGCCAACTGTGACACCTATGAACCACAATAGTGACCATCATAGTAAGATATTCCTAACAGTACAATAGTGGCATTCATATCCTGGAAGTAACCAACAGCTCTCTAATTGGGCTTAAGGCTCACATAATGGAGGAAACCATACCTGGTACTGGAGACCTAGCCAACTACTCGTGGCTAGTGAGGCCACAGATCCTAGAGGAGACCTTACTGCTGCCATTTTCCTAAACCATCATAATTCTTAACTGCATTCTAATTGCTTATCCTTATTCCCACAGGTAAGTGTGGTTCTCACTGCTCATCAACAAAACCTCTTTGTGCAGCATCAGGAGATAGTTACAGAATGCCACACCTGGCCAAAATGCAGAGAACAACTGGTCATGGAATGCCCAGCCCCCATTTGATACACCCATATCACAACCTCTGCACCTAAGGCTCAGGGAACATCACAGAAAAAGGAACAGAGAGATTGTAAGAACCAGGAATTGCTGTGGATATCACTCTGTACAAAAAAAATGCTGATTGGCCAGTAGCCAGGCAGGAAGTATAGGTGGGACAAGCAGAGAAGAGAATTCTGGGAAGTGGAAGGCTGAGGCAGAGAGACGCTGCCAGCCGCCGCCATGACAAGTGAGATGTAAGGTACCAGTAAGCCAGGAGCCACGTGGCAACTTATAGACTAATAGAAATGGGTTAAAAGAACTAGATAACAAGAAGCCTGCTGCAGCCATACAGTTTGTAAGCAATATAAGTCTCTCTGTGTTAACTTGGGTGGATCTAAGCAGCTGCGGGACTGGGTGAGAAAGATTTGTCCTGACCGTAGGCCAGGCAGGACCAGGAAAACTCTGGCTACAAGGAAGTTTGCTTTCAGGTTGTGTCTTTTAGATATAACAGGGAAACTAGATCCATGAAATCTCATCAATATGGCTGATAAAACAAGGCCAGAACAAAACATTACCAACTCACATGCCATGTGGATAGGGAAAATTTCATGAGATCCACCACTAAATGAAGAGCTACAGGCAATTAAGTTCCCGAGAGAGGGAGAATTTGTCTTCCTCAGAGATGAGTCCCCCTAATTAGTTACCTAGTACTATGTGATCAGCCCTAAAAACATGTATACAAGCAACACTAAATGAACTTAGCAGGTTGTATTTATATATGTATTCATATATGTCTATAACAATAAGAACTAAGGAATAAGTTCATGAACTTGAAAAGGAGCATGGTGGGGAGCACGGTAGGGGCTGCAGGGAAGGAAATTGTGTAATCATATTTTAATTAAATATAAAATAAACTTTAAGCGGGAGTGGTGATGCACATCTTTAATCTAAGCACTGCAGTGCAGAGGCAGGCAGATCTCTGTGAGTTCGAGGCTAGTCTGGTTTACAGAGTGAGTTCCAGGACAGCTAGGGCTACACAGTGAAACTCTGTCTCAAAAAACCAAAAGTAAGTAAGTAAGTAAGTAAGTAAATAAATAAATAAATAAATAAATAAATAAATAAATAAATAAAATGAACTTTAAAATATGAAATGCACTTTAGAGTGTTTGTTGATAACCAATAGAAGATAAATACCTCTTCATTGGACTTTGGCAGGGCAGTCAAATATGGCAGGCAGACCTTCTGTTAGTTGTGCCCTACATCTGGGAATCTTACTGACAACAGCTTAGTATTTGATGATTGTAAACAGAGCAGAGGGGGAAAGTGATGGATTCCAGTCATGTTCTCGATAGCTGCATATTCAGATACACACCGAGGTTAGAAGCTTTGCTTTGTGGCAGTCCCCGTAGAAATGCATCCTAGGGCAGTTCAGTAGCTGAGAACCCGTGGTTCGTTTTATTTTTAATTGAAATATAATTGCATAATTTCCTTCCCTCCAGCCCTTACCATGTCTCCTGGATTCCTTTGCTAGTCTGCAGTCCTGGCCCCGGGACATTCTATCCCTCACAGAGGATCGCAGGTCTTCCACACAGAGAGTCAGACTGCACCACAACTCTGTTCAAAACCCAGCAAGTGTTTCCCAACTTCACTGTTGAGGAAAGCCAAGGATCCCACAAGCCTGAACGGTTACACATCCTTCCCCAACCCACTGCTGTTACTTCCTGGATGGCATTTCTGGTCAGGCTGTGCTTCTGCTCTTCTTTGCACATTCCAAGTACCCTCCTACCTACGGAAACTTTGCAGAACTCTTCCTTCATCCTGGCCATTCCCAGATCCACAAGGCAATCCACTTAAAATGTCTTCACACTCCTCTCCTCCTCCAGCTCCTCCTTCCCCCTCTCTCTCTCTTCGTTGTAGCAGTTTTCATCTGCAAACAAGCTCTGTAACTTCCTGACTTACTGTATTTATTGCCAACAAGATGCAGTTCCCATAGGTCCTGAACCTTTACCACTTTTGTTATGATATATCAAGTACCTAAAATGGAGCCTGGAATGTTATATACATTCAAAAACCTTTATTGAATGAACTGCTGAAATAAAGCTTTGTGCAACTAGCCAGAATTAACCAGTGAGGTCAACATCCTTTATTTTAATCAGGAAGGAGAGCTGACTTTATAATTATATGCAAACTGATTTTTTTCTGATATGTAAAATGGAAGCAAGTTCCACTTTGAAAAGCATATTAACATGATTGGTCTTGCCACTCTGGCAAAGAGTGTAAGTATATTATCATCTAAATACGTGCATGGCAGAAAAGGACAATAAATATAATGGTTGACCTTACAAAGTCACTCCAGTAAGGTAATTTAGGAAGGGAAGAGAGATGGAGGTCTATGGAAGATTAATTTCTTTGTAAAACTAGCATAAAATCAGAAAGGGAACTATTAGCTCAACTAATTACATTTTTCAAAATCAACAGAAGCCAGTTGGGAAACTTTGAACGGATACTAGTATTCTAGTAGATGAAAACCCTATTTTCTGCTTTGAAGGCATAGCTTACAGGAGCCAAAGCAGCATTATAAAAGCTCCTCCCTGTGCCAGCACAGCGGACTGTAATGAATGTGTTAGTACTGCTCTTTAAATGTCATCTCTACAAATAGGAATTTGCCCCTTCCCTAAACTTCCCTAAGAAGCAGCTAGCGCTCAGTGTCTCATTTTCCTCTAATTTACTAACATAGAATGGCCATGGAATGTATAACAATAGCAGTGACTGAAAGATCTAGTGACAGGCCACTGCTCTGTCATCTATCAATGATAGGTAAAATATTGGTCATAGAAATCTGTATGAGTAGGTTCAATCAAGAATTTACTGAATGTATGCCCCTTGATCACTGAACAGAACCACACTGAACAGATCCAATGCCCTCAGATTTTTTCCTAGCAAACAAAGACGTTTTTTAGTACATTTGCTGTGATCCTTCTGCAATAGTAATAGATACTGTGACCACAACCATACAGTCAAGAAAGTTAAATCTTTCTTCCAAGAAAATGTCGGCCAATAGATCAAGTGTATCTACCCAGAAAAGCGAAGTAATTACACAACTAAACACTAGGATACAGAAAAATAAGTCATTTCACAAGTTTAAAGTCCCACTAATGACAGAATTCTGTAATTGTTGAGTTATAGTATATATAAATGACTTGTTTTTGAAGGTTAAATAGTATAGCTTCAGGGGAAACTCTATTATCACATAGCATGTAACTTTTCTCCATATATTTACTCAAGTATTCATTTATTCTTCAAGTAAATATTGATTGGCCAACTATATACTGGACACTGATTTAGGTGCTAGGGAACGTGAGCACAAATCAAAGTAACAAAATCCTTACTCTCCTGGATCTCCTTTTCCTGGAAGAAGACAGATAATAAATCAAATGAAACAAATAAATATTTTCAGAGGCTGATCATGTCATTAAAATCAATAAAGCAGGATAATAGAATGACCCTGAATTCCATAAAGAGAAGAGAGTGTGGTCAGGGATGGTGTTGCTATGGAGATCATTCTTCAGCTAAGGCTCACATGAAGAGAAGGAGCCTGTCATGTCAAATGCCAAGGGAGAAGAGACAACAGAGCACAGCCCAAGAGAAGGAGTGAGCGCATTTTCAGAAACAAGAGGAGAAACATGATGCCCTCATCATGTTGTGTAGAGAGGCAGAGAGATGCAGAGTCACATAGGAAACAGCATCCACTCAGAGCAGCTTACATTATTATCATTGTTTACTATTTATTTTTAGAAATGTTCTAGGGAGACAATGGAAGTGTTTTAATTGAGGAGAGTAAATTCTTTCCTGAAACAAATTTGATGCAGCTTTAAAAAAAAAAAAAAAAAAAAAAAAAAAAAAAAAGACTTTCCAGGGAACTGGGAAGCAGACTAGAACAATATTAGTCATAGCTCAGAAAGATGAGACAGAAAATATGAAAAGGCAAACAGGAATGCAAAAAGGTTTAACTAACTGAAGTTCCAGAGGGGTTAGTAAAGGGGGTCAAGGAGAAGGAAAATTGGGCCAAAAGTATTTCTGAAGACATGATAGAGAATCTTCTAGAAATAATAAAAGATATAGTCTAAAAATCAAGAATTATATCAAATCTGCATCTATTAAATACACACTCTACAGCTAAACACCAAATGAAAGAGAGAGAACCCTCCACACCAGAGGAAAGGACAGATTACCATGGAAGAAGCAGACTGATGGCTTTTTCAGATCAGTAATGAGTATCAAATGTCAGAGAAAACTCTTTGCACTGAGAGAAAAATCTACATACCTAGATTCTACACACAGAAAATGTATTTGGAGAAGATATTACAGAGGAAAGATCTTTTCAAGTAAGGCAAGCAGGGAGTCATTCAGACAGACCTTGTTTGTAAAGAAAGCTCTTGGTTGTGTTTGAGGTGGAAAGAGATTAGTTCCAATTCTGAGATATAAAAATGGACTCAAGAGAATGATAAATGCATGGATCAATCTAAATAAACAGTGAGGATTGTTTTTAAGAAATAAAATCTTGTCTTGAGCAGATAAAATTGATTAAGATATGAAATAACAGTATCAGAGTAGAGTAAGGAATTAACACCTTCTCCCTTATCATTGGTGGTGAAAGTACCTTTAGAGTTTCATACAAATGTCAAT
The DNA here is from genome assembly GCA_902168325.1 of Peromyscus nudipes. NCBI lineage: Eukaryota > Metazoa > Chordata > Mammalia > Rodentia > Cricetidae > Peromyscus > Peromyscus nudipes. The sequence goes on from CABHPH010148459.1 coordinate 21,119, forward strand.
ATCTTGTTTATTTGTTTGGTTTTGGGTTTTTTTGGAGATAGGTAACAGTCCTGGCTGTCCTGGAACTCTCTCTGTAAACAGGCTGGCCTCGAACTCACAGAGATCCACCTGCCTCTGCCTCCCGAGTGCTGGGATTAAAGGCGTGCGCCACCACCACCCGGTGACAGTTATAATTCTTAATGAGAACTCATAGTTAAAGCTGGCCGACCATAAAGATAACTCCAGAGTAATCTTTCCTTCATGTTGTGAAGAATTCTCTCAATGTAGTTAATGTTCTTGGGGTGGGAACCATGAGTCACCACACAGGAACCAAAGTCTCTCTGCCCCAGGCAAGCTGAGTGAGAAGACCCAGGCTTTACAACAGGGAGAAATGGGGACACTAAAATCTAGCGCCTCTTTGAGACTCAGAGCAGGAACGAGGAGGAAAAAGAAAGAAAAGAGATTAATCTTTGACAATCATACTTTTCACTTTATTAGTTTGGAAATTACAAATTTGGCTACCAAGTGAGTTCCAGGAAAGGCGCAAAGCTACACAGAGAAACCCTGTCTTGAAAAAAACCAAAAAAAAAAAAAAAAAAGGAGTATAACTGTCCCTTTGCTACGGATTCTAATGACCTTGACCTAGAACTTAATTTCCTCCCCTTTATATTTATATTTCAAATGAAAAGCCATATATAAAAGTTGTTAATACTAAAAAAACAACTACTGTAACCTTCTTAAGATGTCTGCAAGAACAGTAAAAGTTGGCATAGATTGTGGGCTTCTCATCAACTGCTCAGAGAAGTTTGTAGTGTAATAAAGTCTATCCAGCCTTCAGCAAACTAAGCCCGATGAGATGATAAGCCTGTTGATGTGTACATGTGGGTGTACAGCCTCTCCCAAGGCCAGCCTCAGGCACCAGCTCCCTGCTGTAATTTCTAAGAAATCTCTAACACTGTTCTCAAAGGTCACCCACTGAACTTGGGGAAAACAACTGCGTTTTATACTCTTGTCTCTTCCAGTGGTGGATTAGCAGGGAGAGAAGTCCCTCAAGCACCCCACATCTTTAAGAGTCAAAGATTAACAAGAAGATGCAAATTGAATTTTGAGTGATTCAGGGACGTGTGGAAGAGCAGCCCTGCGTGATCCTGGGAATGGTTTAGTTTCCTAACTCCTGGGACAGCGACACTTGAATATAAAGGTACATGGAACTTGAGAGCATAACATGGCCCCAGCTCTCACTAGGAGCTCTAAGCTCTGAGCAGTAAAGTACCTCTTACCTTGCTAAAAGGAGAAGGGGAAATACACACTAATAAATGACTACCAGGCATTGATGATAGAAGAAAGGTTTTTTATAAATTTTAATAGTAAAACTCATGGGCTATAATATAAAGACAGTAACAGCAGCTAAAAGAAATGCATCCATGCCGCTACTAAACTTGGGTTTGTAGGGATGCTATCTGTTACAAAAATGAAGGGGATATATATATATATATATATATATATATATTACAGTTTCTTGACACATTAGACAGATATCGGTGGGTGGGTAGGAGGACAGTGGATAGGAAGGAGAGATAAGGGAGGAGAAGGAAAGAAGTAGTTCCCACTGGCTTACTGTCATTATAAATTATACACTATTATAGCATGGTAGGGCTTTTAAATATATACCAGCTCAAATGAAATATCTTACATAATTTTCTAGCTTTTGACATTATTTGAAATCTTTTTTTTTCAACATTTGGCATAAGCACACCCATTGTACAGTTGCTCATCTCCAGGACCAAGCTAACAGTTGTTTTGACTTTTTTTTTTCTTTTTGGAATTGGGAAATGTTGTGAAACTTTGGAGCAGGGTGTCATATTAACTTTGACAAAAGCACTTTGGGGTTTGATTTTTCTTTAAGTTCACTGCAGTGTAAAGAGTGTGGTGGTAGGGAAACAAATTGGTGATGGTCACAGATCATTGCCCAGAGCCTTGTTTACAGGATATGGACAAAAACAAAAACAAACAAACCAACAAAACCTGAAGAGCTGACAGTAATGACTCCGGCTCCACTCACGTGAGAGCTCCGGCTCTTCATCCCAGCTCTGATCTGGAGAACTGGCCACTGGAGACCTTGTGGAGCCTGGTGCTTCAGGCCTGTACTTCAGCACTTTGGAGGGAGAGATAGGAGGATTCAAAATGTAAGGCCATCCTTGGCGGCATTGGGAGCTCAAGGTCCGCCTAGACTATATAAGACACTGTCTTAAATTTTAGAAAAGGAAAAACGGAAAATGAAGTTGAGAGAAAAAAATCACCTAGTAACATCCGCAGATTTAGAGGAGCAGGGAGCGGAAGGGAGGGTGGAGAGGGGAAGGGGGACAAGGCAGGGCGAGTCATTCTTTTTCCTCACTAGCTGGACAGAATAAAAAAGGATTTGTCCCAAAAGAGCACGCAAGTGTGAACTAGCAAGTGAAAACCACAAATGGTTCAGTGCCAATCCCACTGAACAACACCCTGATGTCAGCAACCCGACAAAATGCTACACAGTTGGTGCTGGTTTATTGTCCATATGACTAGCTTCTATTTGGTTTAGGAAGCAATTTTACCACTATGAAGACGTGGGAATGCCTTCCACATGAAAATGAGCCCTGTGAACTTGGATTGCCAGGATCAATTTTTAGCCCCTACCTCCCTTGCCACTTTTGTTTTTGTTTTTTGGTTTTGGTTTTTTTGTTTGTTTGGTTTTTGTTTTTTTTTTGGTTTTTCAAGACAGGGTTTCTCTGTGTAGCTTTGCGCCTTTCCTGGAACTCACTTTGTAGACCAGGCTGGCCTCAAACTCACAGAGATCTGCCTGGCTCTGCCTCCCGAGTGCTGGGATTAAAGGCGTGCGCCACCACCGCCTGGCTTTGTTTTTTGTTGTTGTTGTGTTTTTGTTTGTTTGTTTGTTTGTTTGTTGCAGGTATAATCCCCAAATACTGAACTGTGGCAACATTTTACCTTCAGCTGTTTTTCATTTGACATGATTTCACTAGCTCACGGAGGCTGTCCTCAAACTTCATTCACATGTCCCAGTCTCTCAGTGCTGTGATTACAGGCATATGTCAATATGCAGGAGCTTCTGTGGTTTTTACTTCTCTTTCTTTCTGTGTAGGGGAATTAGAGTGTGAATTCAAAAATAACAATGGCCAGGGGCGGGGGGAGGGGGGAGGCTCTGGAGAGATGGCTCAGCAGTTAAGAGCACTGGCTGCGATTCCAGAGGACCTGGGTTCAATTCCCAGCCCCTAATGCAGCTCACAAGTGTCTGTAATTCCAGTTCCAGGGGATCCAACACCCTTACACAGATGCACCAAGGCAAATAAATAAATCATTTAAAAAATAACAATAAGGGTAAGCATCCGAGATTAATCCAAAGACAAGTCACATGCTCGTGCACGCACACAGGTGTGCACACACCTACACCATGCTGTTAACTGTATCATTTACTATTTCTATTTAATTTCTGAAATGAATGAAAATTGAATGGAGTGACAGTACCATCCCAGCTTGGTGTTACTTTTTACTGCTGTTTATTCACTTACAGAAGGGGAAAGAAAACTTTTAAGTTCACACACCAGGAAATTTTTAGCACCAAAGTCCAAGTGACTCCCAAAATGATGTAGACTATGGCTGTTGCTGCCGTTGCCTCTCGGAGCTTGAAGGTAAGTCCCTATTGCTGAAGACACTGTACACTTAGGACACAGGACTCAGATTATTCATGCTGGATCGAACCTGAAAGCCTCCTCCCTGCACTCTAGCTTCCATAGTACCAGAAAATACTATACTAGCTGTTGAGAGATAAGCAATTAATAGTCCTACCCAGATGTGATGCTGATGAAGCACAATGGCCAGCATGGAGAGATATCCATCCCAGAGAGTGCAGTAAGTGGCTCTGGTAGTTGGGATGTAATTGTCCCCATAAGCTCATTGGATTGGGAGTAGCACTATTAAGAGTTTGGAGTGAGTGTGGCCTTGTTGGAGGAAGTGTGGCACTGTGGGGGCGGGTTTTGAGGTCTCATATATGCTTAAGCCGCACCCAGCATCTGAGACCACTTCCTGTTGCCTGTGCAAGATGTAGAACTGTCAGCTACCTCCCCAGCACCACATCTGCCTGCATTCCACCATGTCTCACCACGATGATAATGGACTGAACCTCTGAACTGAAGGCCACCCAATTAAATGTTTTCCTTTATAAGAACTGCCATGGTCATGGTGTCTCTTCACAGCAATAGAAACCCTAACTAATACAGTGGCACTCACATGTCAATGGTAACCAACAGCTGTCTAATTGAATTAAGGCCCTTCAACAGGAGGGAAGTCATGCCTGGTACTAGAAATCTAGCCAGCCTCCTAGGGCTAGCGAGGTCATGGACTTTAGAAGAGAATCTACTACCATCACTTTGCTAACAGCATAATTCCTAACTACATTCTAAATCTTATACCCACAGATGAGTGTGGCTACCACCCCCATTCTTTTATGGCAAATTGAGACTATTACGGAAAACCACAGCTGTATACAGTGCAGAGATCAGTAGATCATGGAGGGCCCAGCTCCACTGTGTACATCTACAGCATAACTCTTTCATCTGTGGCTCAGGGAACACTGCAGAAGACGGGGCAGAAAGACTGGAAAAGTCAAACACCAGGAAGTCTGCTATGAAACAGCCTCTCATAGAAATGACCAACCACACAGACTGGACCAATACCAGTATCAACAGACACACTAACATAGAAGGGGGGAAATCGCACGGGGGTCCCACGTCTTCACAAGGAGCTACGGGCAAGCAATGACTGCCAAGAGAGGGAGAATTAGCCTGCCAGGTACAAGCCCCCTAACTGGTTACCCAATGCAAAGTAGTCAGCCCTGAAACGATATCTATATACATACAAACAACAAAAATGGACTCAGCAGGTTGTATTTATATATTTGTATGTATTTAAACACACACACACACACACACACACACACACACACACACACTGGAAGGAGGAAATGGAAAGGAGAAACTGATGTATAGTAGAATACACTGGGGCCTCTGTCCGACAGCATTCGCCAAATTTCCCAGCAAGTCACAAAGGTAATGTTTCAATACTGATAATAAACTTGCCAGTCCTGAAACCCAGGCCAAACACAGTATGTGGGAAGTCCACCAGCTGGATCAGATTAGTCCCGCCCAAGCCTAGGTGAAGAGCTGAAGCCAGTGGCAGAGAGGTGCATTGCCTCCATGAACAAATGATATGTGTATAGGAAAAGTCACAGCAGAACTCAGTGCACAAACCTACTTCAGAAATGCTCTTAAGTATGGAAGGACTTTAAAGACCTCCTGATCCTCTGAGAAACAGTGCTAAGAGAATGTCTGGCTGATCAGGACCCTGAGACAGATTGAACAAGGAAGGCCAACTCCCGAGTCGAATGAAGAGTTTGGGAGGGCCACCTTTGCTCCTTGCTTGCTTTCCCAATTGGAATGTCCTACCACCTCATGACTAAGGAAGGAGCCAACATTCCAGCACCACAGTGAGGCTGAAGCAGAACTCTTCTGTGGTCACAGCCTTGGTCCCGTCTTCCCTGTGGATGAGAAGTTACAGGAGAGCAGGATGCAGTTCAAGACCCAGTGTTGACCGAGCTCTCATCAAGGCCTTTGGGCAGGTGTAACAGAAGGTGCAAGCTTCATTGACCCAAATATTCTTAGAAAGTGAGAGAACTATGTCAAGGAATGGTCCTAAAAACTAAAACGTCATTTATTATGTACTCTTCAAATGCCAACTCTATCTTTGAGTTCTCTCCCTTTTGTGGGTCTGTGGGTCAGGACAATGAGGAAGGCATGCTGAGGGAAGGATTCACGCCCAGTTGCTAACTGGAAGCCAGGCAAAACAACATGTCTAAGGAGGCTTTGTGACTCAGCCTTGCAAGAAGCATCAGGTCACAGACCTAAGTGGAGGATGATCACCTCATCTCATTGCTGATAGGATTTTACATGGAATGTGGTGGTTTGGGTTTGGAGTTTGATCCACGTCCTGCCAGGTACTGTGACCTAGTTCCACTCAGGGTAGATGTGAACATGGCATAACCTGAAGAACATAAGAAAGGGCCCAAAGCCAGATGAGTCATGGTTGGTGAGAAGGATTAACGGAATGCAACCTAAGTTTCTCCAGTGTGAATACAGGAAGTAAATCCCAGAAAATAGAAGGAAGAAAATTGACACCGAATTTAGAAGTGGAGGTGACAGGCTTAGAGGACATGGAAACTGAGCTCATGTTGGTGACAAGGAATCTCATATATATTTATTTCTTCCTCTTTCCTCAACTTTAAATCATTTTTATTTTATGTATATGGGTGTTCTGCCTGCATGTCTGTACATCATGTGTGCAGTGCCCACGAGGGTAGCTGGATCCCTTGGAACTGGAGTTACAGACAGTTCTAAGCCACTATGTGGGTGCTGGGAATCAAATCCAGGTCCTCTGGAAGAGAAGCCACAGCTCTTACCTGCTGAGCCATATCTCCAGCCCCATATTTATTAAGAAAATTCTTACAAAAACTTCCACAGGACATTACCATCTTTCAAGCACAGAATTTAAAGATGGGGTAGTAGAGTGATGTAGTTTATGAATACGTGGTTTTCCTGTGCCTGTATGTTATCAACAGTATGCTATCCTGTCTTTGCTTAGAAATTCAGCCTGGCAGGTGAGTAACTGTTACTTAAAGGACCCATCGTGCAGACTTTAGCTATTGTGTTTGGATTGGAAGATTAACACCAGTTCAGTGATTTTTGCTCTTGACTTAGCTCACTCTCTACAGAAGTATGTGGTTTAAATCTAACATAGAACTTTCATATTTATTTTAGGTGCCTTTTGTCTCCTGTTTACTAAGTTATGCTATTTTGAGAGTTTGTTTTAAATCAGCGGTTCTCAACCCGTGGGTGGCAACTGCCTTGTGGTCAAAATACCCTTTCACAGGAGTCGCCTAAGGCCATTGGAAAACACAGATATTTACATTATGATTCATAACAGTAGTAAAATTATAGTTATGAAGTAGCAACAAAAATAATTTTATGATTGGGGGTCACCACAATATGAAGAACTGTATCAAAGGGTTGCAGCATTAGGAAGGTTGAGAACAGCTGTTTTAAATGTTTCCCCATTTAGAATGAAGTTCTATTATTTTTAGTTATAGATTAGCAATTACGATCTTTCACAAGGTAATAAATAATTGCTGATTTATTGCACAAAGGATAGATAGGTGAGGTGGTACAGTTTACAGATGAACTCGACACATTAGAAATAGAAAAAGGGAACGTTTGAAATTACATAGTAATTAGTATGTCATTACTGAAGCTTTTCTACTTAGATACAGGGAAACCCTGAGAATTCCAACTCATTAGATAAACTTAGTACTCCTGAGCAAACACAAAGTAGAAGGCAGCTGGCTGTGAATTCCAGCAACAAAGACCTGGGGCCCAGAGCAGTAATAGCCACTCTGGCTCCCTGGGAGAACCACCTGGAGGGTTTAGAAAGTTCTCAAACTCCACTGCAGAGTTTATATTTCCATCCTTCATGCTAGGATACCAATATTATCCCAGAGGCTCCTAAGGCTTCTACTTCAAGCTAGAACTAGCAGGTTCTGCCAATCCATCCCCCGAGGCCACTCCTTGTGCCTTCAGCAGCCCACTCCTGCCCCACCTCCCCCATGTCCTCCCCCTAGGGCTGTAAAGAGAGCCCTCAGCTGAAGCAGGTGAGAGAGCTCCAAGGAGATAGAGAGCATCCTGTCAGGAGAGATCCCAAAGATTCTCAAACCACAGAACCATCCGATGCTTCACCAAGCAATGTGTGTCACAGTTAGTGTTGACAGACTGCACTTGTACCATTTCCACACTTCTGGATGCTGTCTCTAAATCCTGGATGTATTTTAACTGTGACACTCTCACTAAGTCTGTGTTTTGTAATGAAGCCACATGTTCTTCTCATTGCCCTACTGACTTGAGAGATGATTCCAGTACAATCAGATTCACTTACTTTAATTCCTTGTGATCCATAACCAGGGGGGCCAGGAGGGCCAGGCAGGCCTTTTTGCCCAATATCACCCTGTGAAGAGAGAGACAGAAATTAACAACAAACTATAGAAAGGAAAGGAGAGGAAGAAATGGACATATCACTGCTCTTGGCTTCATTCTTACTTAAGCTGATTAGGATCCTCTTGCCATAAAATAGTTCCTATTTCATTTAAAGCTATGTTGTTCTAAACATTCTTAGGCTACTTGAATTGTTTATAAACGTTTACATATAACCCAAATGTAGATAAACAGGCAAGGAAGAACAGCTTGAAGGAAGCAGGAGAGGCCAGGGACTTCTGCTTGGCAAATCTAGATGCCCCCACCCCAGGCTGCCCACACCAAGTTCAAAGACAATGAATGCCAGATTCTATGAAGGCTAGAACATGCTGTTCCCTTTTAATATGGAATGCCAGTTCACTGGGAATACTATTAGAGTCAATGGAAGGGCTGGCAAACGGCTCTGTTCATAAAGTGCTTGCCATTGTAAGCAAGAGCACCTGAGTTTGGTTCCCAGCACCCGCATGAAAAAGCAAGGCATGGTGGTACTTGTAATCTCAGAACTGGGGATAAAGTAGCAGGACAACCCCTGGGACTCAACAGCTGGCAAAAATCAGTGAGTTCATGTTACAGGAATCCTGTCACCAGTCAGCTAACCAATCGAAAGGAGTGTTTTGGTCCAAGAGGCGGAGTTTTCACTGGGAGGCTAGACCCAAAGATAAGACGGGCCCTGTTGGAAAGAGGAAGCAGCTGGCCACCTAGCTCAGAGTCCCATCCCTTATTGTGATATTTGTGTACAGATTTTACTGATAGTAAACAGTAATCATTTGACCTTTGACGTCCTTTATGATCTGACGCCGAACATGAGGCCTTGTGTCCAGCCAGGCACCGCCACTCTGCTGCCCTCCCAGATTGGTTCCTCTCGGCTTGCACTGGCATTGACTTTCTGGGCAGCCCATGGGCGCTAAGGCAGGTTTTGGTCCCACCGCCTTTCACATTTGCCCTGTGTGCCGCTACCCTCCCAAGCCCAGTGCAGGCGAGCGCTAGAGAAAAATCTCGTGCAGCATACACCTGCCCTCTCAAACCAATTTTGTTCACTGGGGACAAGGGCAAGAATACGAGGTCCACTTTCCCAATAGGTGGGGTGGATGGTTTTTCTTTCTCAGGGTTATGAATGTTTGTCATCAAGTAGGGGGATTGGTTACAAGTCGTTATAGCATAGGGGGCTGAACAAAAGAGGTTAGATTCAGGGATCTCGTTCAGAAAAGAAAAAGGGAGGATAGGTATGATAGGATGAAAAAGTATCAGTTTTAAACAGTTTACATTGGTATGGATTCTTGTATATTGATACAAATTCAAGATTATTTTGTTATACTGTATATACGTTTCTACTTCTGTTTAAGATATTTTTGTAAATTGACACAATGAAGAAAAAATGGATCCAATTCCCCCCCCCCATGGTGACTTTGTCATCTTAGGGGAGCCTTCATGCACGTACAGTGACCCAAGATTTTTCTAAACTAGCCTTCTTTCAGATGAAACTCAAGGAAGAAAAAGGAATAAACTAAAAATCCTGGTGAGGCTGGGATCCTCAACCAAACTCTTGGATCAAGAATTCTTTCTTCCCTCCTCTCTAATGATGGGGTTTAAATTCTCATGAAGTTTGGGGGTGACTAGACCCGTTTAAAACCTGGATTCGTGGTGTGTGGCTCACTGACACTGGTTTAGCCACGAACATGATGTAAACTTCCTCGCTTCACTTTTTGAACAAATAAAAAAATATATTTCTCAAATAAATGTATGAACAATTAGAAGAGTGTCTCAAACTCGTTACTACTGACATTTTGGTTGAGATAACTATGGGGAAGTCATCCTGTTCATCGGGGATTGTTTAACAGCACTCCTGAACTCTATCCAGTAAATGACAGTATCGTCTTCAGGTGAGACAGCCCAAAATGTCTCCAGTTGTGATCTTGTTTAAGTGCCCCTACTAGCAGCTCTGGAGAGGAGAAAAAATCCCCCTCAGTGAGAAACATTGGATTGAAAGAATGAAAGAATTGTTAAGTATCAAGCTAGAGGAGATGAGTGAGTGATACATAGAAATAAAGAAAACAGACACTGAAAGAAGCTGCTCTCAACCTTCTATGGGGAGCATGAAGGTTGATCTTTGTACCAAGTTCTGACGCAGTGACTGGAGATGTGCTATACAGTGCATACATTAGCCTGTGACCTGTTAAAAGGCTACCCAAAACACGTCTGGCCAAATGAAGATGCATTTTTTTTTCTTATCTATGTGTAACTCAGGATGGACTCAAGTTTGATATGTAGCACATGTAGGCCTTGAATTTGCAATCCTCCTGCCTCTGCCTCCCAAGTGCTGGGACTAGAGGTGTATAGCTCCATGTCCAGCTGGTGTTTGCTTCTTGATAAGATAACACAGCTTCTGGAAAACCTGGAAATATTAGGAACACTTTGCAACTATAGTTCTCTCAACTATGTTGAGAGAAATTGTGCTGTGGGATATCTTTCTGTATCTTTCTTTATGCTGTGAATGTGTGTTGCTCTGATTGGTTGATAAATAGTTGTTTGGCCAATGGTGAGGCAGAATAAGGTTAGGCGGTACATTTGAACTGGAGAGAGAGGAGAAGAAAGGAGAGTCCAAGAGACACATGAGCCAGCTGCCCAAGGAGCAACAAGATGCCAGCAGACCAGTAATGCCATGGCCATGTGGCAAAACAGATTAATAGAAATGGGTTAATTTAAGATGAAAGAGCTAGCTAGCAAGAAGCTAGCTAGCAAGAAGCCAAGCCTGCCATAGGCCATACAGTTGGTAATTAATATAAACCTCTGAGTGATTATTTTATAAGTGGCTGTGAGACCTGAGGGCTGGGTGGGCCACAGGAAAACTTACAGCTACAAAGTTGCCCTTCTGATTTTGTAAGGGAGGCAAATGTTTTAAAGATACCGCAGGTCACATGACATGAACAAAGACGATTTCATCAATAATCCAGAAAAAAATAAGACAACAACAAAATAAAGGCTTCTTCATAAGAGGGAGCTGTTCAGTGGGCTGGTGTTAAAGCTTGGCTGTCCCGTCTCAGAAATGCTTGTAGTGACAAGTGTTTCAGAACTGAGTTTTTACACCATTTGGAATAATTGTTTGTGTATAATGATATAATCTATATCTAAACACAAAATGTTTCACAGACACCTTTTACAGAAGCCTGAAGGCAGCAGGCTTTTGACGGTCACTCATCACATGGGGTCAGCTATGGACTCGACATTTGTAGTCAAGTTGTGCTCAAAAGTTTCTGAATCTGGAGCATTTTTTAGTCAGGATTTTCCAATTAGGGATGTTCCAACTGGCACCTGATGCTCACACACATCAGAAACCTGAGGACTTACCTTCGGTCCTTGAGTTCCAATGCCCCGAGGCCCAGAAGGGCCTGGAGGACCTCTGACCCCTGGCTCTCCCTGAAAAGATATAATTAATGACAAGTTACCAATTAAAAAAAACTTACATAACTTTTCATGTTGAATATATATTTTTAAAGTCCCTTGAATTTTCCTAAGAAATTCATTGAGCCCATTTCACCTAAATGAGTTTGCTGTGTTGACACTGTGCTCTCTTGACTTTCTTCTCGTCACTTATATACTCTTTCCTGGTAAAGGGTTCCATTGCAAATCAATCAGTTAATTAACTTCTTGGCAGCATTAACACATGCTTCTTTCAGAACTTGCTTCTCTAGAATTTGGAAAAGTAATTACTGCTTTTTTTAACAGAGGAGGAAAGAAAATTGAAGGATAAAAAGTGGCCACAAAGAGCTCTGACCACATCCTGAATGAGCTGCCCCTATCATTTCCTCAACTAAAATAATGCTATTTGACGTGGGGGTTTACTCTGTGATACTTGGGCCACAAGAGTGATTATGAGCACAAGCTACATTCTATAAAGATCTTGCTGTTTCTCCAAGGCGTGACACTTTAATGCGGCTCGTCAGATCTTCCTGAGATGGCATTGTTAAGAAGACACAAATAAAACCCTCTTCATTCTTCAATTTCTCTACGCTAAGATAATGTAAGGAATGTTCAGGGTTGATATCATTTAATGCTCAAACAATCCTCTATTACCATGCTGACTCCTTTACCTAATTCTTCTGAACTTCATTAAATTCTCTAGATATGTGGGAGATAATATCTACACTTCATAGGGATGGGAGTGAAATGAGTGATTCAGAAGGCCGAGCACAGGATAAATGTCACTTGGCAAATGTCAGTTCACTACACACCTGCTTTAATTAAAGAGGGCACAACTAAAGCTCTGCAAGTCTGCCCAGGGACTGGCACAAGAGGCTGGGCAGAAGTGGAGAAGCAGGAACCCCCTGACCAGCTATTATAGCCTCTTGGGCAAACAGCTTGGCACTTTCTCTAAAACCCCAGCATATATGTACCACCCAAACCAGTGATTTCATTGCTAAGCATATATTCGAGGAAAATAAGAGCACATTACACCCAAAGTCCCACAAATGTGAGTCCTTAGCAGAATTATTCATTACAGCTCAAAAGCAGAAAGAACACAATGTCCATCATCTGGGCAAGAAGTAGACAAAATCCTGCAAGAAACAAACTGTGCATTCATGCTATAATATGAACACACCTCAAAAACATTGCTCTTAATGACAGATACTGGCATACTGTAGGATTCCAATTATTGAATATCCAGAAGAAAATAAATCTATAGAAACAGAAATATACTAGTATTTGCTTAAGGCCAGGATTAAAAACATGAATTGATCATAAATAAGCATGAGGAATCCTATGGGGTAAGGAAATGTTCTAAAATGTTCTAAAAAATGATCTGTGAAGACAGCTGTAAACTGAACTTTACTGCAAAAAATCACTGGATTGTGCCCCGAGTGGAGGACTCCAATAAGAGACATGCTTCTGTGAAGTCACGAACAAGAAAAGAGGAGGAGCCAGAGAGATGTTTCAGCAGTTAAGAGCACAAGTTGGTCTTCCAGAGGTCCCAGGTTTCATTCCCAGCACCCACATGGTAGTTCACAACTGTCTGCAACTTCTGTTCCAGGGCATCTGACACCCTCTACTGGCGTCTGGAAGCACCAGGCAAACATAAGGTACACAAGCTTACATGCAGGCAAAATATCATATGTATAAAATTTAACTGTTTTAAGTTTTTGTTTTAAAGAAGATTCAGAATCAGTCTTTGGACCTATATACCCCAAGATGTTTGTCTTTCTACAATGTTTCAAGATATAATTAAAATAATCTGGGTAACTTTACAGCTCACTTTTTTACTGGCTCGTTTCTCACCATCTTTCCAAAGGATTTACAGGCAGTCCATGCCATAGCTGCTGAGAGAAAGATATTCTTTTTTCTTCAGTGGTGTAGTCATCCACAAGTTGCCCAAGCTCCTGTAAATAACTCTTCATTCACACTTCTGAAAGTTTGATCCCTATTAAATTCATTGGTGCTCCAAGCTGCACTTGAGTGGAATAATTTCTTTATTTCTGTCATCATGCTCTTGCTAGGATGATTAGACATTTGTTAAGTTTCCTCAGAAAAAGTCCACAGGACACAGTTCCATCTCTGCCATCTAGTACTAGTGTGCCTTTGAGGCTCCAGGTACTAATTATCTCTTCAATACCTCTCTCTACTGACTGTCAGCCCTGAGTGACTTCAAATTCCTCCCAGCTCTAAGGATCAGTCACAAAGAGCTTGAAGCAGGGAACATGAATACTCTGTGCCCGACACATTTCTATGATCTCTCCTTTCTTGAGAACCTCTGAAACACCCGTAAAGCAAGTGTCTGTATCGTGTGAGGGCCTCCAGCTACACCTGACTAGTCTACCTCTCTGCTGCTTCTTAAGAGAGATGAAGTTCTTATCTGTCAGGTTTTAATACTCTCCAACAAAGGAGAGCACCAGCAAATATTGCTATACAGGTTTTACTTGGAATCACTAAATACGTTGTCAAACAGATGTGATTGATGACTTCCTTTCCTGAGTTGCTGAGCATCTCTATCGTCCCAGGCTATGGTAGACAGATTAATCATGATGTAGCTAGACATGATGTGCCTCCTCTGTGGAACGCACCACCTGAGCTATGAATGATGTGGCTGAGAAAAATTGAACCTGGCTCCAGTTTGAATAGGTGGCTAGGTCTGCCAGTTTATAAAAACAGGAAGGAAAACACATGAACCACCACCCTGAGGATAAAGGATAGCATGAGCAAAATCTGCAAGAACAAACAACTTACTCCTGAAGGAAGTACAAGGACACACTGCCGGGGTGGGGGTGGTGGGGGTGGGGATTGAGGAATAAACTGATTTAAAGAGAGGTGAGAGGTCCCTCAATCAAATGCACTGTGTGGTGCTGGTTGTTTTTGCTATTTTTTGGGGGGGGGGGAGCCGCCACCCAGTTCCCAAATAAATCACACATGAAGTCTTATTCTTAATTATAATGTCCGGCCTTAGCTTGGCTTAGTTTCTAGCCAGCTTTTCTTAACTTAAATTATCCCATCTACCTTTAGCTTCTGGGATTTTCCTGTTCTCTTACTTCTGTAAATCTTACTCTTACTCTGTGGCTTGCTGTGTAGCTGGGTAGCTGGCCCCTGGAGTCCACCTCCTTCCCTGGCTCCTAGATCTTCAATCCCTTTTCCCGGATTGCTCCTTCTATTTATACTCTCTGCCTGCCAGCCCCACTTACCCTTTCTCCTGCCTTGCTATTGGCCATTCAGCTCTTTATTAGACTATCAGGGGTTTTAGACAGGAACAGTCACACAGCTTCACAGAGTTAAACAAATGCAACATAAACAAAAGTAACACGCCTTAAAATAACACTCTACAACGGTGTGGGCATCACTCGGACCCAACTTACTTGAACAAAACAATAATAAAAAATTCATGAGGCAAACTGGAAAATTTGAACACTAGATATTTGCTATAGTAAGAAAATGTTGGTGTGGTTAGGTTTTACAATAGTTTGGCAGCTATGTTTTGAAAAGGGCTTCTTTCATTTGAGAGATGAATATCCAATCTTTGTGTGGATGACGTCTGGGGATTCTTTCAGAGAAAGGCAGTGGAGAGAAGTAGGAACGCAGGGGAAACAGGACAGGCTGCACGCTGGTAAGTGAGGTGTGATCAGTGTGCTGAGCGCTTGTGTCATGTGACTTTCTTAATGTTTACAGTAAATGGTTTCAATAACATTTGCTTAAATTCGTGAACAATATCCAATAAAAATCTCACCATTGACCACGAGTCAGTATTGTCGTAGTGTTGTAGGAAAAGAATACAAATTTAAATGATGTTTTTTAAGAAACTGGCCAAAGAGGAGAGGTGCATGGTAGATAATGAGCATCACAGATAAAATTTGCATGTTTCATGCATTCTTGATATGTACCAAATGTCATATAATTTTTTTTTAAAAAGGGGGCTGTAAATGAAGGCATAGATTTTTTTTTAATCTCATTCTTTGAAGAAAAAAATTGACATGCCACTACTGAACTCATGGTATTTTCCTTGTGGTTTTGGTTAAAAGTGTCTTCTCAACTAGTACAGATCATATTAAAACATGTACATGTGAGCACACACATGTGTGTACAATATGCTTTCTATAGACAACAATATCAGAAATTTGATGAGCTATAAATAGAGAGAAATAGCATCTCACCATGATGACAGAGAAAATACATCATAAATGTGTTATGTCTCTTGTCCCTTGGGCCAAGGGTCCCTGTTAAACCTTGACAGCTGGGGCATGGAAGACAGAGGACTGTATGAGTCTCATGTCACACTCAACACCAGTGCCTCTGCCACGACACAGAAGTGGTACCTAAGAACAAGTGTGCTTGCCTACGGCATTTTCTGTTATGTGGGCTTATTGTCGGTAGAATGAGTGCTGGTCTCTAGTAATGGATGTAGCTGGCCCTGTAACAGTGGAGGGTGTTAGAGCCTGCAGAGGGAGCCCTTGTACTAGGAGACAATGAACAAAATAGCAAATTCTGGAGTTTCTATTTGCACCCATGTCACTCACTTTGTAACCCCACAGCCCAAACTCTACAATCATCTGCTTTTACTCCCTCAAGGAAAGAGCTGTTTAGAAGACCTCCTGCTTCTCACTGCCCACAAAGGGACTCAAGATGGAAGATACCTCTTTCATTTTCACTGGAAATGGCCGGTTTAGGACGGACTACACACTTGTTCCAGAGAATGAATGATCTTATACACTTGTTCCTGTGCATGGATGATCTAGCAAGGGTTTTAGCCACCATAACCTTACAGAGCAGTTAATTTTGACTCCTTTAAAAACAGGCAAGTTCTTACGATGACGGTAGTAAGCATATACTAAGACTCCTGTTTTTTCACAAAAGAAAGGACTACAGAATCACCAGCTGCTCCCACATGCAAGTTTTCCTCATATCAGCAAATTTTTGCTGTAGCTTATAATAGAAATCTTATTATGAGTAATAATAAACACTTATGAAGTTTATTATGCAGCAAGTAATTTCAGTCACTATCTTAGCAATCTTATGAACATCAACTTATTCCATTTGATAAATAAGGAAACTGAGGCTTCAGGGGACATATGACATGTCCACACCTATGGAGTTTGGTGAAATCCAAAGCCAGGTGTGACTCCCAGAGCCCATTTCCCATTTTATGTCTCCTAAAACCAGCTATAAAAGGGCAGCCGTCCCCAGAATCTTTCTTTCAGCTGCTATTTAATGCAGAGACCACAGCTCTGAGGCTGTGAAAGTCTTTTTCCTACACCAGGCCAGTCATATTCCCGAGAAAAAAATATCCCAAGTTATAAAAATTCTTTGCGGGTAATAAAAGGCCCACACCACCTGCACGAGTGCCCAGCTGGCTAAGGCTTCCCTTTCTATCGCCTGCCCCCCCCTTCACTGCCGTTCCTTGATTCTGTGGTTTACCCCAAACTTTGCAGTGATCTAGTCAGATCGCCTATCTAGACAAGTCCTTTGTATCTCCTTTCGTCCGGCCTACAGTGTACCTGATTTCGTGGAGTGATACACGCTATGATGGCTGCTAATCAGAGTGCTTTTGTGTTAAACGCTTTATGTCCATGCTTCATGCATCTAGCAGAGGGACCCTGGGAAGCAGATGTCATACAAATCACAGAGGAGGAGGCCAGGTCTCAGGGGTCATGGAGCTGACAAATGGCAAAGGGTCTGGGAAAACAATAATGATGAAAAAATGGCAGATTGTGGTGCTTCCTATATTTTGTAAGACTTAGATAAAAATACTTTAGACAATAACTAACCTACTAGACTGACTTACACATGCATATACATTAATAAGGTTTTACTTATCTTCTCTTCTTTTGTTTACGCCAATGAAGCCCCTGACATTCTTTGAGAGAACGATAAAAGCAACTTACAGTTGTTCATCCAGTGGCCTCACACTTTTCTGGTTTGGGGATATCAAAAACTAAATTGAATTCAACATCAGTCTTAAGAATTATTCAAGGAATGATACTCTAAAGATACACTAAATGATGAAGCCAAAAAAAGGTTGAATTTTAAAAATAAGGGGGAAGTCAAAGAAATTAAAGACATTAAATGTTTCTCTCTTTCCGGGTTCTGAATAAAATTAAACTGTGACTACGATGTCTTAAGCTTCCACCAACATAAGCACTGTGAATGATGTCAGCAGATGCCGTGGGTTAGTAACTCATGAGTACCACGCTCGCATGTTGTCCGAGTGTCAGTGGAAATTTTAGAGGCCTTATACAGACACCTAGATAAGGGTCATGAACGATTGGCTGACTAATGCTTGTCCTATCCGTCTGTCACTCCTCACTGATGGCCATTGTGCAACCAGGGAAACAATGACAGTTACCAGCATGACCACTATGAGAACACAGGAACAGTTGAGAAGGTCTAGGAAGTACAGCTTCTCAAGCTGCTGTCACGCTTCCTTTCTGGTGTCTTCCCAGCTTTAAATTTCAACTCCTCTACCACTGCTTTCCACCCTCAAACACTTGTGTCTTGGTTTCTGCTAACTTTAATGCTTGCTAAAGAACTTTGAGGTTTGTTGGTAATTTCTTCCTTTTCTCAAGATCAGTTCATTGAAACTGAGCATATGATGGCCTGGTGCCAAGAATCTCACTGGAAAGGGTAAGCCTTTCTTAGTCAGTAGAGTTCAAAATCATGCAAGTAAGGACACCAATGTTGCCCCTAATAAGAGAAGAAGAGGCTCTCTGCTATATATATTCACCGTGCCTCTTTATCAGAGGAAGTTTCTACAGCCTGCAATGCTAAAAACACAAAATATAGAGATGGCAATGTGGGTAGTGAATGTTCAGGGTTTAGTGTCTGCCTTCAGGGCTACGGTGATGTGTACACTCCAGGAAAGAGGAATGTAGTCCCAGAAAACAGCAAGCAGAGAAGAACGCAGTATTTAAAGTAGTGGGCAGCCTGGAGTCAGCTCAGCTTTCAAAGATTCAAGGAATTGCCTTGAAAAGTTACCTCATCAAATTTCCCAGGTCCTGAATTTGACATTTTCAGAAACCTACAGGTCAAACTCCCTACCCTTCAAACTTCACGTTTCTGGCTTTAATTATTCCTGTTTTGAGCTTATGGCCCATTCCTTAGCATTTTAAAATATAATTTTATTAATTCTTTGAAATTTTCATGAGCATGTATTTTGATCATATGCAGCCTCCAACCCCTCCCAGACTCACCCCCACTTCCCTGCCTCCTCCAAATTTGGGGACTACTAGGGAGCAGTGGGTTTCTAGCCCACTTTGGAATCATGAATCTTTAATATCATTATCCCAAATCCTGTATCCTTGACTGGCCCTTCTTGTCTGGCCTGTTCAAAATGGAGTTCCTTGTCCAGTCCACATCTGCTGATGGAAGCCCCAGATTCCTAATGCATCTCTGTGTGAATTGGTCCTCTATTCTGCCAAGACTTAGTGGTAGCATGCACATATGTGAACCATTGCAGAGAACAGAGAAGCAATTCAGACTCTGGGAACATTTTTAGAATAATGATGCTCAGTGGAATTTCACATAGACTTGCATTTTAATTTATTACTATGGGCCACTTTTGTCAAATAAAGGATGTATTTACAATACTCAATATTTAAGGCTTGGGGAAAATGTTTAACTCTTTTTGGTTTGTGTTTCTCTTTACAGTTTACACAATCTAGGTTTTGATAATGGAAAAGTTAGGATAGAAAGAAGAACAATCCAACTGCACACAAAACGGTACAAGGTGATTAGGAAATGGACAGCAGTGGAGACTGAGCACGGGGGTGGGGGTAGGGCTGGAAAGCCCCTCTGTCTTTTCTAACTTAGTCTGCCTCTCAGTCTGTCACTCATCAGATTCATAGTTTCCCTCTCTAATTCACAACATACATGCTCTGATATGTTTACATTGCCAAGAGGCAAATTGTTCAACCTCTGCTCATCAATTTCCTCAAATTCTGTAAAAATAGAGAAAATGTTCAAAACGCAATATTCTAGAAATATTTAGGTAATAAATACTAATTATAATCATTATCATAATTTGAAGAACAATAACAACCCAATAATCCTTCTGTCCACATATGTTATTTCAACCACTTGGTAGCTTTTTGAATGCCCTTTGAATGCCCCCAAATCCAGGTTAGCTTGGAGGATTGGTCTATATGAAACCATTCCACAGGTTTGGGTGAAACCTTGGCTTTTCCTGGCACTAACAGAATGAAGAGGACCCGGCAAGATGAATTTGCCCTTGAGGGGCTCGGAGGGCCACCCCAGTATTCTGTTTCACCAAGGCCAGAAACAAACTCCAAGACTGGGGCTTATCTGAGGGTCAGCTCTCTCTCAGCTGCAGGCCCCTTTGGGGCTTTTCAGGTAAAGTCTTAGGAGCGATGACTTAGCTGCAGCCCCTAAAAGGAAGCTGAGAGTGACTCAAAGTTGTCTTCAAATCATAAGGATTCCCTTTATTCTCAGGGCTCCAGTGGAGGGACACGGGCAGGGACGGGCAGGGTCTCTGAGGATGACTTCCACCAGTGTGAGTGTAGACATCAGGACACAGCAGAGATCTTTGTACTCAGCAAGAGGCCACACGCTCCGGTCCTTTCCCAGTGTGTTTTCCAGGTAGACTTTCAAACCTACATCTACTGTTGTCCTTGAAAATTTTTATAAGAATTTTGAAATAGCTCAGAAATTCTTGCCAAAATTTGATGGTCTATAAACATTTTCCACTTGGGGAAACCAGAGTTCCACAAGGCGCTAGATGCCAGGCATTGCTTTTTATATGTTTTAAAACATAGAAGCTTTGATTCTAATGTTTGTGTCATATGCTAAACATATGTGACCTTAACTAAATATCACATAAACCATCATAAATTAATCATCAGCCTTAATAGTTTCCTCATTTCAAAACACATTTGTTTTGCAAGTTCATGCCTTAAGGCCAAGGTTTTAAGGTGACTACACAGAGTTTAAATGAAAAACATACCAGGATATAAATGTGGACACACACACACACACACGCAGAGAGAGAGAGAGAGAGAGAGAGAGAGAGAGAGAGAGAGAGAGAGAGAGAGACGCACACACAAACACACCCCTCTAGATACTTACAGTTTCTCTGGCATTTTAATTCAAAGTAACAGAAAGATTTATAACGTATTTGGGTACTAGGCTTTTGTTGTCTGTCATTGACAATTTTGCTGATTTGATCTCTACTTTAT
>CABHPH010148460.1:0-10260 GCA_902168325.1 Peromyscus nudipes
GTCTGTTGCATTTGTTTGGCCATCTCAATGACTTGGACTCACAGGACTTCAGCATCCTCTAGATGAATTAAATCCACGGGCCTCCAAGGAAGGCACCACAATAAGAAACAGCGGGAGTTCTAGGGCAGCAGCTGTGTCCAGAAACCTCTGCTACATAGCCCTGCTGCTGGTAAAGGAGCCCGTGCTCATCCAAGAGGCAATTAATTGTAGAAAAAGTTTCCTATAGATGGAAAAATGTAAACGACTCAAGCCCAAACCTGTGTGTAGACACACACACACACACACACACACACACACACACACACTTCCAACACATTAGAAAAGTACAGAGAAAATCAGCCACAGCCCCTGCATGCAGAGCTGCATCTCAGAGGTGCATCATTGTTTACAGAAGCAGATGCGGTCTGCAGACAGGTACTCCAGACTGGCAGCTGAGGCAGTATCTTCATTTTTACATCCTTTGTGCCTGTGGCTCCTGCCCTAACTCCCTAAAGCTTCCAATGCAAACACACCATGGCTTAGCAATGAATTTCTTCTCTCACAGTTCAGGCTCCAGCAGTTTAAAGTCATAGTGTTGGTAGGCTGGTGTCGTGTGAGGTCTCTTGCCCTGGCGTGCAGGCGGCTGTCTCCTACTGTCCTCACAGCTCTTTCCTTTGGGTGTCTGTGTCCTAGTTCCTCTTATGGAACACCAGTCAGGTAGGATTCTATCTCCCTGACAATGCCATTTTAATCTCTAACCTTGACCACCTCAGAAGTACTTACTGCCTAAAAGCCCCATCTCCAAATAAGCACAGCTCAGGGTTCAGCAGAAGGTGGCTTAGTGTTTCTGTTGCTGTGAAGAGACACCATGACCATGGCAACTCTTACAAAGGAAAACATTTAATTTGGGCTGGCTTACAGTTTTAGCAGTTTAGCCCATTTTCTTCAGGCAGACATGGTGCTGGAGAAGGAGCTGGGAATTCTATAGCTTGATCTACAGGCAACAGGAAGTGAACTGCATGACAGACTGGGTATAACTTGAGCAAAGGAGACCTCAAAGCCCACCCACTCAGTGACACATTTCCTCCAACAAGGCCAAACCTACTCCAACAAAGTGACGCCTAATAGTGCTACTCCCTTTGGGGGCCATTTTCTTTCAGATCACCACAGATGGTTTGGAAGGAGCACAAGTTGAGGCACAATAACAATTCTTTACTGTCTCCCAAACACAAAGAACAATCTCCTATGTTGTGACACTTTCTATCCAGTGTTCTCACCCTGGATGCATGGAATTTCAAATCAGAACAAGCTATGCAAACCTTTAATTTGCAGAACCTACAAAGACCGGAGAGGAGATGAATGCATGTGTAAACACACACACACATACACACACACACACACACACACACACACGTTTAAGGAGTTCAGTGACACCCTCTGCCCTTGCCCAAGAACATGCAATGATGGAGAAATAGGTCCCTTACTGACTTCTTCAGCTGACAGGCCAAGAACGGTACAGAATTTCCTTTACTAAGTGGGACTCCCTATGGAAGTTTAAATATTCAGGTGGTCCTTGATTTCCAGGTTAGCTTTCTGAGCAGAACAGAAATGTGTCACCCTTAGTTGCATAGGGAATGTGGACTTGTTAAACAAAGTCCAGAAAGGAGCCCTGTGAAAAATGACCTTGGAAGAATGACAGTTTGGGTCTGGCATGCTAATGTGTACCTGTAATTTCAGCACTTGGGAGGCAGAGGCAGGAGGTTCACTTTAAGTGTGAGCCAGGTTGGTCCATATAGAGAGTTCAGGGGAGGGAAGGAAGAGGAAGAGAGGAAGGGAGGAAAGAAGGGGAGGCAGGAGGAAGAGAGAAAGTAAGAAATGAAGGGAGAAGGGGAGAGAATAGGATTCTGATCTCTTGGCAAACTACATACCTTGATGTCATAGCAATCCATTAAGCTACAGCGTTATTTTCTTACAATTGCCTTAATGAACTGTGCAAACCACAAGGCTTAAAACAACAAAACCTGTTCTTTCCCAGTTCTGGAGGCAAGAAGTCCAAACTCCAGGTGTCTCAAGGCTTAGCTCCTCCTAAATGTCCGACAAAGCCCTGTTTCATTCTGCTTCCCAGTTTCTTGACACTGGCAACCCTTGGTGGTTTTAGCTTCTGGACACATCCTTCTGTGGCGCCGTGTGTTTTCACATGGAGTTTTCCTTTGCCTGACGAATTCCCCTCTTATAGGAGCACTTGTTACTGGGATGGGGCCTGTCCTAAACAAGAATGACCTCATCTTAATTCCATTCCGTATGTAAACACTGTTTCCAAAGTCACAATCCCAGGATCTGGGCGGACATGAATATTATGTAGACACTATTCAACCCAGCTCAGGCAGCCACTGTACAGAAGTAGCACACTGTCAAAACAGTAGAGGCATGGACTTAGAAGGAACTGACCTCCATGTTCAAAATAAAATTAACAAAATCAGAAAGAACAAAATATTAAGTGTGGCCCAGCACAAGCAAAAATGTGACTCATTCCCCCAAGTTTGTTTTTGTCTTGGTCTAAGAACACATAGCACTTCATGACTGTAAACTTGAATTGTCTCTAGCTAGTCCAGAAAGCCTAGCCCCACCTTCACTATTCAAACCATCTGGGAGACCTTTCTCAAGCACTGCAGCTTGGGCTCCAGCCACAGATTAGAGAAGAATTGGTCAGGGGCGGGTCCTTACCAGGTGGGATTCGAATTCCCACCGGTAATTTTACCTTGCAGCCAAGGCTGAGGAATTGCCCTAGATGCTAGAACTTGTATATTGAAGGGCAATGTTAACACAACCGAAGGACACCTGCTTCTGAATTGTGCACGTAATGGTAATGGAGCAACAGTTCCAGTTTCTAAAACTTAGCCAGCGAACTACCAGATTCATAAATTAAGCAAGTTCTTGAAAACCTATTTCTCCGAAGACAATCTACAAATGGGGAACAGGCAAATAACAAGTGCTCAGGTCAACCAGCAACTGGGGACACACACACTAAAACTATGACAGGATTCCACTTTACAATACCAGGGAGGTTGCTATTAAAAGAACAGAGAATGGCAAATGTCTCTTCTGGGTGGCCATGCTTCCCTTGAGATTTAAGTCGGGGTACAAAGAGTGTCAGGCCAGCCTGCGCTAGCCACATTTCAGAGCTTTCAATCTCAGAGAAGTGTCTTTAACACATCAGTTAAAGTCCATAGTGAACTGCTGGTTATTCCACTTAGACATCCCCAACCCGTGTTGGGCCCCTCAGACGCTCATGATGTGGTAGGAAATGACAGTGAATTTCTCATGTTACATAGAAATGGAATGTTATAGAATGGCATCTGGTCACACACACACATGTGTGTGTGTGTGTGTGTGTGAGAGAGAGAGAGAGAGAGAGAGAGAGAAAGAGAGAGAGAGAGAGAGAGAAGGTGGGGGTGTGAGGAAGAACTATTCCTGCTGCTGCTAATTGTTCCTAAGTACAATGAGAAATCTGCTGGCATCTCCCACCCTGTCATTAGCATCCAAGGTGCCCAACACAGGATGGGGCTGTCTGAGGGAAATGATAACTGGAGGTTCACTCTGCCGCTTTCTGCTTCCGTGAGTGCCCAGCAGTGCTCCAGCAGGTTTCTCCAGCAGGCTGTAATGGAGCTGTGTTTCAAGAGATCAAAGTCTCCGTGAGTAACTGAAGGCAGAGGCTGTACCTGTGCCAGGGGCTCCACTCAGCACGGTTATCGCAGAGACCTAAAGTTCACACGGGTCCTTGAAGTTTATGGTCCCCAAGGGAAAGACCGTTGGTCTGTATCTAAAGCACCTGTTGTCAGGCCCTCAGATAAATTAGGCCGAGTTTCTAGCTAATTTGTAGCTAGAGCTCAGAACAATATCTGCCTGAGGTGCATCATATCTCCTGTTCCTGATTAGTGCAAACAAGTTCAAGGCTTCCTATATTATAGGTAGCTCGGTCAGGTGAATGACGTCCTTGATTCTCTCAGGAATCAACCTCATCCCAAGGGCTTTCTATGCATCCCCAAACAGCCAGGTCCTCTATGAAGCCACCTCTGTGGTTTTCTATAGGACAGCAGTTACTCTGAAGAGTCTGTTACCTGAGTTTTGGTGGAGCCTGTGAGCAAGGCATCACTCAAGAGAATGGCTGTCACATGTCTTCACCCATCCTCCCATGGTAAATAGGAATACTTCCGTGTTTTGGAGGAAGGGCAAGTTTGTCAAGTTCAGGAAAGTAATTGTAGTAGTTTGAATATAATTGGCCTCTATAATCCCATAATCCCCA
The DNA here is from genome assembly GCA_902168325.1 of Peromyscus nudipes. Lineage (NCBI taxonomy): Eukaryota > Metazoa > Chordata > Mammalia > Rodentia > Cricetidae > Peromyscus > Peromyscus nudipes. The sequence continues at coordinate 4,283 of CABHPH010148460.1, forward strand.
AATCCCATAGTCTCATAGGGAGTGGCACTATTAGGAGGTCTGGCCTTGTTGGAGCAAGTGCATCACTGTGGGGGTGGGCCTTGAATCTTCCTATACTTAGGGTACCACACAGTGTGACTGTCAGTTGATTTCCTGTTGTCTGAAAGATGTAGCAGTCTCAGCTCCAGCACCCCTCTGCCTGCATGCCGCCATGCTCCCTGTCATGATGGACTGAACTTCTGAACTGCAATTGAGCCACCACAATTAAATGTTTCCTTTATAAGAGTCGCCATGGTTATGTGTCTCTTCACAACAATAGCAACCCCAACTAAGACAGTAATCTTTGATCCGGGGAGATGGAGAGCAGGCATTGGTCATAACCAAGCTTTGAAATCAACCTAGCCGTTGTCATAGTCTGGTTGGTTGCTATTGACAACAGATGTGTTTGGTGATGGTTCACTGTCACCTTGGATTAGAAAGGTCCATTTTGGAGTTCAAGTGAGGCAGAAGGAAGTCTTTAGTGTGCTAAGCTCCCAGAATTTGGGGTTTATTCATTTATCACATTAACTGACATGATACAACAATATGCTCTCTACCGTTTCACAAGTGGAAGTCATATAGCCCAAGGCTGTCTGGGCATGTTTAAGCACTCAGTAAATATTTGCCAGTGTGATGGAATTGAGACATTTCAGTATCTTCTCACGTTCAGCAGTTCAGTTTCTGTTTGAACTTTCGCTTAGGCACTGGTACAGTTGAGCCTCTTAACAACTATTGTTCTGTTTAAACCAATGGTTCTCAACTTTCCTAATCCCTTTAATACAGTTCCTTGTGTTGTGGTCACCCCAAACCATAAAATTATTTCATTGCTACTTCGTAACTGTAAATTTCGCTACTGTTATGAAACATCATGTAAATATCTGAGATGTAAGATATCTGATAGGCAACCCCTGTGAAAGGGTCATTCAACAACCCCAGTGGGGTCGCGACTCACAGATTGAGAACCACTGGTTTAAAGGCAGGTTTGAGAAACTGGAGAGAAAGTACCCCAGTGTAGTTTGAGTGTGGCAGCTTTGAATGGAAGAGCTAAGCAGACCACAAACCCACAAACATGGAAGGCTTTGCAGTGTTCTCCTTGCAAACATATTCAGATCTATGTTCCCAGGGGCAATTACAGTTGATTGACACAAAACATCCCTTTGAAAGATACTTCCCACCTGCACAGCTTACATCTGATGTCATCCTGGAGCATACAAAAGGTCAGGCAGCTGCTCCTCTAACAGCATTTGGTTTTGAGTTTTCTCTGGAGCTATTATGTATCTATTGACACCTTAGAAGTTAGAGCTTAAAACGATTAAGAACTAGTGAGTAACAGTGACCAGTTCATGCAAAAATGTATTCATCACCCTCTATCTCACAGGTCCTGAGAAATGTCTCTTTCCTTCCTCTCTGTCCTCTGCCTTCTCTGCCTCCAGACGCCATGCTGGGTGCTGGTATCTCTGCAGAATTTTCTCTTTGCAGCTTTCGGATGCTGTTAACTCAGCTGGGTGGTGTTGAGCCACTTTTAATATTTTGCTACAAAGCAAGGACTAACATTGTGCTTGGAATGGAAGAGTTATGAGCAGATTTGGTGTCTGCAACAAATTCAGCTTTTTTTTTTCTTCACTTTCAATCTAGGTAGAAATAATGGCCATTCCATAGAGAGTGTTATAGAGATCTGGGGCTAGAGAATGGTTCCACAGTTAAGAGCACTTGCTATTCTTGCAGAGGGCCTGGGTTCAGTTCTCAGAATCCATGTGTATCATAAGTTCAGTTCCATAACACCCACTTCTGACCTCTAGGGACATCAGGCATGCACATGGTAAACACACATACACACACGCAAAATGCTCATGCAAACAAAATAAAGTGCATCTTTTTTAAAAATTAAAAAAAATTAAAGATATGCAATAGTCACAGTGAAGGGCTCTGAGCATGGCATTATGCCCCACTGCAGAGGACAGCGATCAGGTGAAGGCTAACAGCACCTGAAAGTTATGGGATTCAGTTGAAGGAGCCATGAGAGCTACTACAAGCAGACAAGTCCAGAGGAGAGCTATCCAGGCAGACAAGCAGAGAAGAGGATTTAGGCAACAAGAGTTTGGCAAAGACAAAGTGTCCTGAGAAGTCTGACTTGAGGGGAAAGCAGTGGACAGCCGTCCGGAGCCTCAGGGCCTGTGCACAAGCTACAGGGAATGAGCCGAAAGGAGACCAGGGTTAGGAAAGTCCGTTGAGTAACATTTAAAAATATGGACCTTCCTGTGAGGACAGGTTCAGAGAGACAGTGTAAGCTTGGAGCTTCGGAGAGATGAGCAGTCAACCAGTGTATCGTAGACCAGAAAATGAGCCTGGAGCTCACATGGTAAAACAGAAGCCAAGTCAGCTTCACCTTTGCATTCTTTTAAATGCCCACCTCTGTACTTTTCACAAAATGGCTGCCGAACAATCGTGAGTCAGTGACCGACCCTCCCTTTTCTCTGAGGATTGAGTCGCCTCTGCACAGCCGCAGGCTGCTGACACCACCATCCGAGATGCTTTGGTCACAAATAGTTAGTATCATCTGTCCAGCATCTCTTTCAGTCAAGTCACAAAGCTCACTCCAACACTTGCTGACACCACCAGCTGAGAAAGCTAAGGGTGTGAGACACAGGTCTTATCCATTAGGTCTCTATTGGTAATCTTGTGTCAGCATCAGCTGACCGTAAGTGAAACCACATGGCCTAAAGCATGAGATAGCTGGACCTTGGTGCTACCATGGCTGTGTCCAGTATCTGTCACTCAGAGAAAGCAACTCTATGACCCTGTGCCACATACTCCCACACTGCAGTGGTAGCCACCAGATGGCGGCAGAGCACCAAATTTTCTATTTGCTAGGCATGAGGAGCAAGTGCCAGAGTTAAGGGGTCCCTGTTCACCCTTAGACAGACACCACCAGTCCTGGAAGAGTATTTTAGTCTCCAAGGCAAGCACTAGAAGCCCATTTTTTTGGACTCATTGTATTAGTGGCCAAATTGTTATATGTAGTCTAATAATGGTGTATAGACCCTAGCCCATATTGTTCCACTTAAGGGATGTACACTCTTCCCATGGGTATCCTTAAAGGAAGCCAAAAAGGTCTCTCCAGGCTTCAGGGGCAGCTGTCTGGTTAGCTTTGACTGTCAACTTTACACAGTGTACAATCACTTGGGAAGGGAGTCGCAGTGAAGAATTGGCTAGATCTGGTTGGCCTATAGGGATGCCTAGGAGGGATTTTCTTTGAGTTATGACTGATGTGAGAATGGCCACCTTGAATGTGGGGCACCGTTTAATGGGCTGGGTCGTGGACTGTATAAAACAGGAAACGTGGAACGGAGGGCTGGCATGCATGAGGAGCGCTGGCATGTGTGCATTCTTTGCCCTCCATTGCTGGTTAGGGATGCAAGATGACCAGCTCCCTCAAGCTTCTGCCACCATGAATTAATTCCCCACTGGGATGAATTGTGAGCTAAAGAAATCTTCCCTCCTATGCTGCATTTTGTCTGGGTATTTTATCATAGTGACGGAAATGATACCAGGGCCGTAGAACTGGGGATAATTGGATCCCAGGGAAACAGGCCAGCAGGCAGCACTCAGTCATCGGAGACAAGGTGGAAGGGGAGACCTCACGGGACAGCAGAGGCAACATGACCACCAGACGTGGCTGACTCGAGACCTATGTGTTGATTAGTTCTTGGTGACTCTAGGAGTGAAAAAGAGGGGAAACCCACAAAATTCGTTATCTAGATAATCAACAAATGCGGTTATGTAGTAACCACATGTGGGAAAAGGACATAGCCAGTCCTTTCAGGGACCAGTAGGCACAGGCTCTGAGCCGACAGCGATCCAGGAGATTCCAAATGCCACTGTGCCCTCCCCACCCCCACCCCCTCCCGGGTCAAAGCAGATTCTAACAAAGGTCAAATGACCCATGGAGTTTCAGTTCACATCCAACTCACAGTAAGCTCCGTGGGTCCCTGAATCTACCCCGTAGTTATTTCACAAGTTCCAGGTGCATCCTAAAAATGCACATACTCGGCCGCTGCCTGAACCTTCACACTGATGAAATGCTTGAGGGTTGTGATAACCCCTTAGCACTCACCTGGTCTGAATGGAGGCGTTGATATAATTAAAGCATCTGGACGAAGCCCGGGTGGTCTCTTGCGTGCTCTCTCACACAGCTCCTTGTCCATCTTGACTGGCAGGCCAGCGAACCCCATGGCTCCCCCTGCCTCTGCCTCCCCAGTGTTTGTATGACAAGCATTTTTCTTGGGATTAAACTCAGGTCCCCATGCTTCCATGGCAAGTACTTTACCAACTGAGTCATCTCTCCAGCTTAATAGCATGTCCTGACTTTTTATATCATCTGACGGTATCTTTGAGGAACTTACAGAATCTGTCTATAGGGTCAGCTAATTACTGAAGATTAACAACTCACTTGGGATCAGACCTCTCCTGTGCAAACCAGCCACACTTTCTATCTAACCCTCACAATCCAAGCCAATTTCCCCCTTCTTAAACCATCCCTGGACAGCTAGATCCCAAGCCCACGTCTGCTTCAGTCCATTCTACAGCAGCTACAGCCCCCTAGCTTTGAATTTCCCCTGGAAACAACCAAGGCTGTGGCCTAACGTTCTTCCTCATTCCCACTCCCACATCTTGACATCACCAGGGCTTCATATATATTACTATGACCCTGTGTGGTATGGCATGCCACCTCTCATTATAAGGTAAGTGATGGAGCCATATTTCCATGGCATTAGTCTGTGGGACCTCTCAGTTCGCCTCATAAAGTATTGTAGGCCCATTGTGAGACAACCGTCAGGCACCAGGGTGGCTCAGGATTCCGTGGAAGGCCAGCATCTCTCTGCTCTTGGTTCAATCACAGACTTTACCCACCAACAAGCTCTCCCTACAGAGAGTGCCTGTGATATGGACACAGCTGCTTTATCCCGCCCTTCACAGGCCAGAAGAGAACTGCAGATTCTCGCCTTACAAGGGTAATCCTTTGGGGAGTCCATCAGACAGTGTATGGTTGAGAAAACATTCTGTTAGATGTGAGGTCAAGAGGCTTCTGGGGCTAAATGACAAGCAAATCTTCCTGGAGAGAGGGGAGACATGGAGTGGTTCCTCTGGGAACCTTTGAGGGCAGTGTGAGCCATGACCAGGCCTGGCTATGTTATAGAGCACCAACAGGGGGCACCACAGAAGGCTCTGGAGGGGGATACCCTTGCCTTGAGCAGGATTCTGTAGTTGAACAAACCTCACCTTACCCTGGCTGGCAAATAGCCCATGGTAAATGGGGGTCTCCCTTCTGCAATCAGTCCACTGGGGACTGATACTGGCTTACTTGGGCCTCTGATACTCTTATCCCCTGGAGACATTTCCCCATATAATCCCTAGTGGTTAGGAGCCTGCTCTGGGACCCTCCCCATGGAAAATGATGACTCCTAACCATACAGATGGCTTGAAGGGTGCCTGCCTTTGTCACTGTCTGACTTGCTGCTATCCTTAGTCCCTTGCTCAGGAGGCCTCACATCCTTGGGTAAAAGTGGCCCAAAGTCTCACAAAAAAAGCCAAGTGAGAAAACTTTTATTCCTGCCCTCTCTGACGCACCTGGAGAGTGTCTCTAGTTTGAACTAGTTTGTCAATCTCCTGGCCAATGAGCTGGGGCCTCCTGAGCCCACCATTAAGCAGCGTGTTAAGATGCTCACCTTACAACTACATTGTTGATCTATCAGAATGCTGCAAACTGCCTCTTGGGGCAGACCCTAGTCATTAGGGCAACCAGGAGCTTAGCAGGTAAATGCCCAAAAGAAAAAGTGGTACAGAAAGGATACAAAAGAAGGAAGAAGAAAGAGGGAAGGGAGAGAGGGGGAAGGAGAGAGAGAGAGAGAGAGAGAGAGAGAGAGAGAGAGAGAGGTAGACAGACAGACAGACAGACAGAT
>CABHPH010148461.1:5969-20023 GCA_902168325.1 Peromyscus nudipes
TCTGCCTCCCGAGTGCTGGGATTAAAGGCCAGTTTTTACTTTTTTTAAGAGTATTTTTCTTCATGTTTCCACTAAAGATATATCTAATTTCTTAGAGAAGGCAGTAAAAGACATTAAAGATGGCAAATTTTGAATTTTGTATATTTTGGGGGGGAAAAAAGTCTCATGTTTTCCTTGATAACAAAATCCACAACCAGCACAGTAATTAACTCTCACTGTGTGATCACCCCTGTCCTGGCCCACCCATTGGCTGGTGGACATGCCAACTGCTCATTGTGTGATCACCCCTGTCCTGGCCCACCCACTGGCTGGTGGACATGCCAACTGCTCACAGCTCTTTGGTGACTCTGAATGACATGCTAGGGCCATTCTGAGTGAAGAGGTATTTAGTAGGTAAATGTTTTGCTGAAACATTAAAAGAAACAAGTTAATGTGGTGATTTATATCGACTGTCAACTTGATAGACCTAGAATCACCTTGAAGATAAATCCCCAGGTGTAGCTGAAGTTTTCCTGGTCCCACCTGGCTCCTGCAGTCCCTCATTCCTGCAGCTGCTCAGACCCAAGTGAGCACACAGAGGCTTAATATTATTTATAAATGCTCGGGGATTAGCTCAGGCTCACTACGGACGAGCTCTTACACTTAAACTCAGGCACGTCTATGACTAGGTTATTCAGATGGGCCAACACATCCTAAATGTGGTACCAATCTATGGATTGGGGTCTTCTGTGTGTATGTGTGTGTGTGTGTGTGTGTGTGTGTGTGTGTGTGTGTGTAAGCACACATGTGTGTACATGTGCATATGGAGGTCAAGAGGTAGCTTTCTCATTTGACACAAGGTCTCTCACTGAACATGGACCTTAGCGATTTGGCTATACTGACTTGCCAGCAAGCCCCAAGAATCTTCCTGTCTCGGCCTCAGATTTCAAGTGTTTAAAAAAGGAAGACAAACAAAGAACTATCGCCAATGAGCACACATGCTAAATAAGACAAAACAGAATGAAGATTTTTAAACATTTCTAGATTTCCTTCACATAGAGCAACTAACTAAGCCTAAGTCCCTCTGGAAGTCTTCTCAAAGATGTGTCAGCACCCCACAAAGAAATAAGTTTTCTGTGAGCTTGCTCAGGCATGCAACAGCACTCATGTTCCTGAGTATCTGCAATGGGAATATGAGTACTCTAAAATGACAAAGTACTCCTCCACTGAGCTCAGATTCACTCTGACCTTTGCAAAACAATAAATAAGGCAGGACTCACTAAGAAACTCATTGCAGCCCGTCTCAGGAAAAAAAGAAAAAAGAAAAAAGGAAATGAAGGAGGGAGGAAAGGAAAAGAAACTAGCTGTGAGGTCTGGAGACGTGGCTCCACGGTTAAGAGCACTTGAAGTTCTTGCTGAGGACCTGTGTTGTTTTCAGCGCCCACATGATGGCTCACAACCTCTGCAACTCCAACTCCAGGGCGGCAGACACCTCTCCGGCATCCAAGGGCATCAGGCACACATGTAGTACACATACAAATACACACACACACACACACACACACACACACGTAAAATGCTCGTACATATAAAAATAGCCAACTGTAGTGGCGTACACCTTTAATCCCAGCAGAGGCAGGTGGATCTCTATGAGTTCCAAGCCAGCCAGAGCTACACAGTGAGACCCTCTTCCACATACCCTACACACTTATATTGTTAGATAAGTACCATATATTATGAAATATTTATATTTTATATAAGTAAATCTTAGTCTCTGTAAAGACTCCCAGGATGGTTTTGTAAAATTGGATTGGAACTTTTGATAATGTTAATATCCTTAATCAACAATGATTCCACAGGAAAATGAGACTGAATATTTTTTCTTTGTCTTATGATACTATTTTCAGGAATATAATCTGCCTGTGAGGGTTGGTTATGACTGTTAATGAATCAATGCAGAGTCACCTGGGAAGGGAGGAGTCTCAATGAGGAATTGTCTAGATTAGGATGGCCTGTGGACAAACCTGTGAGGGGGTTTATTAATTGTGTTAACTGAGGCAGAGAACCCCACCCTGAATGTGTAAGGCATCACTCCCTAGGAAGGTGATTCTGAACTGTGTAAGGATGGAGACCTGTGCACTGGTACGCAGGCATTCGATCATCCTGCACTACCTCTTGACAGATGCGATGGGTGGAGCTGTCTGAAGCCCCTGCGGTGCCTTTCATGCACTGACAGACTGTAACTTGGAACTGTGAGCCAGACTAACCCTTTTCTCCCAAGCTGATACCGTCAGGGTACTTCACCATAGCAACAAAAACAAAACGACGCTGCCTTCAGAGGACAGCTAGCTGGGTAACGTGCAGATGTTAAAGAAATATACTGCTGCCAAGTGTGATGACATATGCCTGTCATCCCAGCATGCGGGACGCCCAAGTGGTAGGATCTCTTCAGGTCCTAGAACAGCCTGGGCCACAGGGTAAGGCCAAACACAGACACTAATCTTAGCATGTTCAGTGTGATGAAAACACACTGGTCAGAGCTTCTATAAAGGGCAAAGGTCACTTTGTCCTATGTGATGGCGGAACTATGGAGGGGGCAAACCCAAACACCTGGAAAGTCACATTTCTTCCTAATAACAAGGCAAACTTACTGCACACGACCTTGTACTTTTCTTTAGAGTATTCAAAGACTTACTAGATTGGTTCATTAATTAAATTCAGAATGCAAGACAGTCCACAGCTTTACCAAATTCAGCAGTTTCAATAGTTAATGAAAATAAACTCTAAAGGGTTCAAACAGCACTGGTGGGAGGGAGGCATCAAACATCAGCCATGGGCCACAGGATTCAGGCATCTGGAAAGGCAGAACATTGACCCATAAAATCTAGGTTTGAGTCGTAATTTTCAAGTAAACTGCTACTAAAAAGTCTTTGCTAATCCTGGAGAAACAAGTCTAGGGACTTTAATCCATCCTGTAGTTCTACCTAGGATATTGCCTGAAATACAATCCAAATACAATCCTTATTTTAAAAAAAAAAGCAGAATAATTTCACTTCATACAATTTTCTGAAATCAAAATGAGATGATAATATATGATATGGACTTTATAAATGTACAACTAGCATATTATATGCAAAAGACAACTGGCTTAATAAATCACTACACATGAAGCAGAACATCCTACAGTAACTTAAGATGTCACAGATATATAAACATGAAAAAATGCTTAAACAACAGGACTTTTTCAGCCATAAAGAAAAATAAAATTCTTACAGGAAAATGGATGCAACTGTAGATAGATACTATAGTAATTGAACTAAGCCAGTTTCAAAAAGCAAGTATGTTTTCCTTTGAGTAGTTGTTAGACACTGTATGTATGTACACACACACACACACACACACACACACAAAATCTTCATGCCTGACATGAGCAGAAGCAAAACTTGTAGAAAAACAAAGGTACTAATGGGGGCAAGAGGGAAGCAAAGGCTGGATGGGCAGGCACAGGGGAGGGAACTCAACACACAACAACACATCCTTGTATGAAAACTTAAGTGAGAGCAAGGTTATAATAGGTTCCGTGCCATGAAGCTCTCCCTCGGGGATCAGATCCCGGGTCCTGTGTTACATACCTCACTGGATTCTGTACTTCCTAGACAAACTTCATCATATCTGAAGTAACACATTCATGAGAATAGAAATACAGTGTGTCTATGTAAATACACAAATACACCTACATATGCCAAGTGGGGGATGCGCCTTTTTTTTTTTTTTTTTTGAGACAAGGTTTCTCTGTGTAGCCCTGGAACTTGCTCTGTAGACCAGACTGGCCTCGAACTCAAGAGAGTCACCTGCCTCTGCCTCCCGAGTACTGGGAGTAAAAGTGTGCGCCACCACTGCCCGGCACTGTGCTAACATTTTTATATGTAGATGTGCTGGTTAGTATTCCTGCGCCCCCCCACCCCAACTTAACACAGACTGGGGTCATCTGGGAAGAGGGAACCTCAATTGAGATAATGCCTCTATCAGACTGGCCAGCAGGCAAGTCAGTAAGTAATTTTCTTGATCCATGATTGATGTGGAAGGGCCCAGACCACTGTAAGTAGTGCCAACTCTGGGCAGTTCATCCAGGGTTGTATAGAAAAGAGAGCCGAGCGAGCCAGTAAGCAGCACCCCTCCACGGTCTCTGCTTCAGCTCCTGCCCCGGTGCCCTATCTTGACCTCCCTTGATCATGGACTGTAACTTGTGAGTCAAATAAACCCCAATCTCCCCACGCTGCCTTTGGTCATGGTGTTTCATCACAGCAACAGAAAGTGGGCTAGGACAACAGGAAATCAAAACAAAAAATACACATAACCCAGAAGTCAGAGCCGGAGAAGAGAGATGTTCTATAATGCATCCTTCAATTACATTAGCTCTACAACAAACTAAAAATAGTATCTGGAAATATAGTTTGTCAGTCATACTATCAAATCCCTTTGATTAGATTAATATTTAGAAAATTTACCCTCACCAGAAAAAAATGACAAAGTGTACCAAAAATGACAGGACAATGCTGCCTGCCTCATTTCTAAGGAGAACTCAAGGTGAGAAAGCTTTCTGCAGATCACAGTCCACTCTACCAGGTTACAGTGATGGGCATGACTTGAAACTCAGCTTGCTGTTGAAATTTTAATATTCATACACCCATATAGTATGTTCTGATCAAATCCACCTCCCGACCTTCCTCTCCAATTTCACTGCTGTCCCCTCACTTTTCCCTCACAACTCTCCATGTGCTTTTATTTTTTTAATTTCATGCCCACTAAATCCATTTATTGTTACGTGTGTGCACAGGTATGGGTCCCTCTACTAGCCTATTGGTGGTTCCTCAGAGTCAGAATCCCTGAAGAAAACTGACTTCCTCCCATAGCAGGCATCAGTTGCCAATACCTCCTCAGAGAGGGGCGGGACTTCCTGATCCCCTCCTCCATCCATGCTGGGATTTTGGCTGTCTTGATCTTGTGGAGGTCTTGTGCATGTAGTCCCAGCCAATGTTAAGTTACATGTTATTTTGCTATAGATGTCTACTACCTCTAGCTCTTAAAATCTTTATTCCCACCCTTCTGTGACAGTTCCTGAGCCCTGGGAGGAAGAGATGTGAATAGCTGTCCCAATTACAGCTGAGTACTCCAGTCTCCTTATTCTCTGTATATTAGCCAGTTGTCTCTGTATAATCACTATCTATAAATCACTATAAAAAGAAGCATCTTTGAGGAGTGTTGAAAGAGGAATTAATCTTAGAGGGCAGTTTAATATGATGTCCATTTAACAGAATAATAGGACTAGGTTCTCTCCTAGGGTTTATGAACTACCCAGCCACATTTAACAGTACCGGGCATGCACTCCATTTTGTAGAATGGGCTTTAATCTCAATGAAAATCTTCCATAACATCTGTGCCACTACCATACAGATGGGCACATCACATTAGGCCAGCCATTACTGTATCTCACAAGAGTCACATCAGGGTAAGACTGCTGGTAACTTTTTTCCTCTGGTAGCATTTGTTGAAACTTGTAGCTTTATGAAAGTTAGCCAGCAGAGAAGAAGCTTTTAGGTCAGTTACCTGCTTGATTTCTCCATGTCCTATGTCTCAAGTTTGTGGTGTCTTCAGCAATAAGGTCTAACCATCAAGTTTTGAAGGGTAACCAAGAGCAATGTAATGCTGGGGATCTACAGACCTCACTGACCAACAACTCAAGAAGAAATCACCTGCTGTGAGATGTCTTTCTATACGCTGTGAATATGTGTTGCTCTGATTGTTTGATAAATAAAGCTGCATTGGCCTACGGCAGGGCAGGATGGAGCCAGGTGGAAGAACCCAAGTAGAGACACAGAGAGAAGGGTGGGGTGAAGGAGACTACATGCCACCACTCAAGGAACAGCAAGATGCCAGCAGATCGGTAATGCTATGGCCACGTGGCAACTTATAGGTTAGTAGAAATGGGTTAAGTTATAAGAACTAGCTAGTAAGAAGCCTGGGCCATAGGCTATCCAGTTCGTAATTAATATAAGCCTCTGCGTGTTTACTTGGGTCTGAGCAGCTGCAAGACCAGGCGGGACACAGGAAAACTGACTACAGCCACCTAAACCCAGTACTCGGCTTTTTATGTGACATTGTACGATGTCTACGGGAGGCACTCTTCCTCCATTAATAACACTAATCACTCCCTGTGCCATAGCTAAGTCTTTAGGAAATCATTTACAGCATCTCTTGGCCACATGTATTTAAAGCAGAGAACTGTATCAGATAAAACCTAGAGTTACCTTTTTAAGATGTGATCTTCCATGTCATATGTTTAAGATTTAGACAAAAAGAAACATCTCTTTAAATAGGGAGAAGCAGTTGTCTACTGACCTGTAAGAAAACTTTCAAGTCTTCAAAACCTAAGAACAAACTTGGGCTGCAATGAAGCACTGAATGGGAATCCTGACACATAATTCTTGAGCGTTTTTCATTTAACTCTGTTTTGGTGGGAAATAGTATCACAAAACATGTGTCAAAGGACCTGTTTGTTACTCAGCATGCAGAAAGTACTGAAGAAGACTGTTAACATCACTAAGAATTTAACTATTAATAATCTGCATTTTTATCATAAAATTTTATGAGTTTTCTACATCACAAAGACCTGGAAGCTATTTTAATATGAAAAATCTAAAAACTAGAAAAGAAATTTCATAAAAATAAGCCTCCATGCAATTCTCCAAACATCAGGAACATTCTTAAAGATAAAACACTCAAGTTACTACCACTGAGAAAAATCCTCTATAACTATTCTCTAAAAAAGTAAGTGCTGCCCCACATGGTGGCTCGCAACTGTTTTTAACTCCAATTCCAGGGGATCCAACATCCACATCTGGCCTCCATTGACACTGCACACATGTATATACACACAGATATGCATGTAGGCAAAACACCTGCATTAAAAAAATACACATTAAAAAATCTCTTTTTAAAAAAGATCTGGGCATAATGCCATACACTGTTAGACCCAGCACTCAGGAGGCAGAGGCAGGTGGATCTCTGTGATGTGGAGGCCAATATGGTCTACAGAGTTTCAGGTTAGCTAGGGCTACTTACTGAGACCCTATCTCCAAAAAACAAAAACAAAAAATCATCCTACTCTCCTCTCAAAAACTACAAACTCCTGAAGACAATCAGATAAAGCTGAAAACAGAAAATACAATCATTCCTTCTAAATTAAGATGAACAAAAAAATGTCTTTGTGTTTAAAGAATGTTAAACCAAACCCTGTAAGTACAGGAAAATCTAACGGGTCTTTTAAAAATCTCCTTTATTTTGGCAGTTGCAGCTGGAATACTACTGGTGTTTTGGCATTCTTGAATATCCCCATGATAATAAAGAGGTCATACATCAACTCCAAGTTCAAGCGGGAACTAGCTAATGACTTCTTTCCAGCTCACCCTAAACAGTGACAATGTAACCACCATGCGTGTGTCACAGGTTCACACCGTTTCTGCCAATACTGACAGTTCTACTCATAGCATTTTTCATGACTTACGATGACAATGAGTGCCCTTTAAAATCAAATGTGACACTCTGTAGTCCACAATAACATACTTGTTCAGAAGAACAATACACTTGTTTCAAATGTGAAGACTTTTAATCCTCACATACTACATACTGTTTACCTTTCTATTTATTTATTTAACCTGGCGTGATCAGACTCCGGACGACCTGGGAATTGAACCTGGTTCCTCTGGAACATCAGTCAGTACTCTTAACTGCTAAGCCACCTCTCTCCACTGTTTACCTTTCTAAACATATTATCCTTAACATTTTTTACAACACAATCATAAAAGAATTTGCCAAAGCAGGAGTTGCATTTTCTTACATTGTTTTTTCTTCCAGTCTAATATGGCACAAAAAATACTCAGTTTCCTTACAAGCTCTCTACCTGGAGTTTGACTATCTTCCATACTTTGAGTAATACCTACTACGTGTTGACAGACAGTAGATAAATGCTAAGCAAGTCAGGCAAACAGTGCATGCCTATAATCTCAGCAGTGCGTGGGAGGTGCAGGCAGGAATATCAGAAATCTGAGGCCATCCTGGGTTACATGACACCCTATTTCACACAGAAGGAAAAAGAAAACAGTAGAAGACACTCAGACTTGTCCTTATGGAATGTTTTAGCCCAACAAATGGGCCACAAATACTAGAAACAGTTAGATGATAGTATTTCTACAAGTATAATGGGTATTATAAAAGAAAAGCAGGGGTGTCATGGGGTATGTAAAGATCTGATCTACTGCCGAGCATGCTGGCCCACGCCTGTAATTTCAGCACTTGAAAGACAGAGGCAGGGGAATCAGGAGTTCAAGGACAGCCTTGGCCTCAAAGCAAGTTTGATGCCCGCTCACACAACATGAAACCCTGTCTCAAAGAGACCTGATCTCCTAGAGCAGATGAAGATTGGCTTCCTGGAGGAAGTCATGGGTACACTGAAGGAAGACTGATAATAGACAGAGATAATCTGGCAAGGAGGGAAGAAAAATGACTGCCAACAAGGAACAGAGCATATACAAAGCCCGGGAGTAGAAGGAAACACGTATGTTAAAGGCACTGAAAGAAAGCTAGCCAACATAACTCATGAGGACCGTAGTTGCAAGTACACCAGAGAGGCAGTTTCTTCGGCTGAGATGATGGTTGAGACTAGGAGGGCTCTAGTAAAGTCCAGAGAAAAGAAGATATATTTGAGAAATACTTAAAAATAAACCAGTGGGACACTAAAGCCATGGCTCACTTAGTAGAGTTCTCAATATGATAAATCTGAGATTTTTCTCAGTTATGAGGCAAAACAGCAATGCTGAGAGTCTGAGCTTCGTTGCTCCCAAGGAGACAGACTTCACCTACAACAAGTTTCACTAATGGCAGTAATTAACATCTTAGCAAGTTCAATTTAGAACATGGGCCAAAAAGGTATGACCAAGAGTACAGTAAAATCAAGCATGTATTTAAAAAATAATTATATATTATAGGTACTCCCTCCCAACTGCCAGATAAAATTACTAGCATTTGCAATGTACAGATTTATAATACCACCTTATATCATTCATTTCTTTCCTTTGTACTTCTGTAAAACTATGATTTCAAGACTTAGGGGGAAGAGGAATTTATGCTATGAGTCAAATAACTCCAAACATAAATTCATAGGACAACATTTTATATCAGGAATATCACAGTATACCTGAGAACATTAGGGGGAAAGGCAGCCACTGTATCTCGAAGATGCTACACTACCAAAGCAATATTGCCTCATGACATATGGTAACAATGGTAACACAGGACATCCATGCTGGGCTGGGGGTGCAGCTCAGTGGCAGGGTACTCAGATAGCTTTGCAAAGTGATGGGGTCAATCCCCAGTACCAAACACAGAGGAAAAAGAACAGGTAAACAATGTTTAAGAGGTATAAAAAGGAACAACTTCTACACAGCTAACTGAGCAGGAAATAGTATCATACATGCTCTGTTCTCTCATTTAAGGTAATAAACTGAAATTTCTACACATCATCTTCCTCTTTCATATAACCAGTATAAATAAAAATCTATTTGATCTAATGGTAGGCTTGAAGATGACAGGAAGCTTATAGTGCCCCTGACAAACAGACCGTGTCGAAAATACCTGGTATTAGAAATTTATATTTAGCTCCCCTACTTCCATGGAGCAGAAATTTTATATAAATGGCTATGAAGAAATAATTTCTAGTGTTTTGCTTTAGTAACTAGTTCTCCATCATATGAGGCCACGTAACATACACAGGCCTGGACCTACCTTAAGATTATATATTATAAAATCAATTTCTTTTTCTTGTTTGCTTGTTATTTAAGTTCCCACGAAAAAACCTTTCTTGCAGGGCAGTGGCGGTGCACACCTTTAATCCCAGCACTCAGGAGGCAGAGCCAGGCGGATCTCTATGAGTTTGAGGACAGCCTGGTCTACAGAGCGAGATCCAGGACAGCCAGGGCTACCCAGAGAAACCCTATCTTGAAAAACAAAAAACAAAAACAGAAACAAAAAACCTTCTCAGTCTTAAATGGTCCAGGGTACATATATTTTTCTTGGATATTATCAGAACCCTAAAATGCTTACAGTTTTACAATGTATCTGACATGTTATGCTAAGACACAATAACTAACATTATAGCTTTATATAATATACAAGAATCCTAATTAACAGTAGCATGAATGAAAATCTCAGTCAAAACCCCAAGTTAGCCAGTGTTAAGTGTAAAAAAAGAATAAGGGGCTGGGCGGTGGTGGCGCATGCCTTTAATACCAGCACTTGAGGAGGCACAGGCAGGTGGATCTCTGTGAGTTCAAGGCCAGCCTGGGCTACAAAGTTCCAGGAAAGGCACCAAAACACAGAGAAACCCTGTCTCAAAAAACCAAATAAATAATGAATGATAAATAAATAAATAAATAAATAAATAAATAAATAAACAAAAACTTTTAAAATGATGAATTATAATCAGTAAAATCTAGAAATGTATGTCTTATGAATGTCTCTACTGTCTATGAGTGGTTTTAGTGAAAACGCCGTATGTGCAATGATGAGGTGATACACATAATTACCTACAGTAACCAGGTCCTGAAACTGTCAATCAGCACTCAGGGGGAGGGACCTGGTGAGTATCTAATACACCTTATTTTACACATGAAAACAGTAAGGGATGGAAGAAAAGTGCAATGATGTCATAGATCTCGTTTCTAGAAGACAGGGATACAAACACTTATGACAGAACCGAGGCCCAGTTTCCTATATGGCACTCTTTCCATAAATGTAAAAAAAAATCTTACATTTTGTTTAAATCTTGTGGTGATCTGAATGCTTGGTCCCAGTTGGTGAAACTGTTTGGGAAGGATTAAGAGGTGTAGCTTTATTGGAGGAGTGTTTCACCGGGGGCAGGCTTGAAGGTTTCAAAAGCCCACACCATCACAGTTAGGCACTCTGTCTGTCTGTCTGTCCCTCTGTCTATGTCTCTCTCTCTGCCTTGTGGTTATGGATTAGATGTAAGTTCTCAGCTACTGCTCCAGCACCATGCCTGCTTGCCTGCTGCCATGCTCTCCACCATGACAGTCACAGACTCACTCTGAAACAGTAAAGAAACCCCCAATAAACTCTTCTGTAAGTTGCCTTGGCTGTGGCGCTTGTCACAGGAATAGAAAAGTAACTATGACAAATCTACATATGAATTAAAAGATAAATTCCTGAATACATCTTAATTTTTAACAGTATAACCAGAAAAATTACAAAGATAAACAAGTATGTGTTCTAAATGCATACCATTATATATTTAAATGCACACACACACACACATACATACACACACCATACCACAAGAGATCATCTAGACTCACAAATATACCATCTTAAACATAAGGCTATTTTTATCATTTAAAAATTAATTTTAAAAAATATCAGTCTTGGGAAAACACATAGCTCTACAGGTGTGACTAAAAAGGGGAAAATAAATCCAGTTTTGTCTCAAGGATGTCAAAATGCAGAATAGAAAGATTCAACCTCATGGCTTGCAACTGTTATCTACAGAAACCCAGAAACCTAGGGTTTTCTGCATTTAGAGCTTGGATGCTACTCTGTCAACCTCCTCAACCCAAGCTACCTTGCTGGAGCTCCCCACAGCCTGCAGGGATCTGCAGTTACCCAATCCTGGCCAAACGAATTAATCTTTTTATTCTCTAGACAATGTTTACAGGATGAGAAATAAAGGTTTCATTTAACTTCCTCTTATCAATGGAAAAACACCCTTCTCTTCAGAAAGGTTTCTTGAAAACTGCATATCAACATAAATTCTTGGGATATGCTGTCTTTCTGGAACCAAAATACTGAAGTGTCAGCCAGACGCTAACCAAAAGGGGAAGTCAATCATGCCTCGGCACCTCTAGACAAACATGTTTTGGGAAAAAAAATCCGTCCTAGAGGGCAGGAATCTTCCTTATGTTTGCTTTAAAACCTCCTTACCAACCAGGTAGGATTAAATAAGAGGCAAATGTTACACGGAATGGTCCTTCCCCCCCACTTAACAAATGGACTACGTCCATTAACATATCTAAATATTTTTATTTCTTTAACAAAGCCTTGATTCTCTTTTATATTTCACCAGAGCTATTTCTGGTTTTTAAAAATTCTTCTTGGACTATCATAAACTTGGAAAGAAAAATGAAAGCTCGTCCAAGATTACTCTTAGCATGTGGCTACAAGCATGGGCACAGCCTACCAAGTCTCAATTTCCTGTCCTCTAGGTTGAAGATGGGGGACACCGTAACAATACCAGCAAGAACATTTTAATTGCTTTTTTAAGATTCTACTCCCTCCCCCCCCCCCCCACAAAGCCAGGGTATGGTTTCTGCATTTCATTTTTAAAGAGGAAATCCCAGGGTGGCAGTGCTCTGGAGTTGGTACCAGCCCTGGGGTCTGTGCTCCTTCCCTCCCCTTCCCTCTGCTCCCCAAATCGCTACCTGTTGGCAGTGCTGGTGGTGCTGCTCCCACTGCTGTGTTTCTGTGCCCGGCTCAACCTCCGTGGGGGCTTTGAATGCTGTAGCCGGGGGCTCGGCATGGAGGGGAACGACGAGGCGTAGCCATGTTCACACTCTAAAAACAGCAAGAAACGGGGGGGAAAAAGGTATAAGAAGAATACAGACAGCCAAATCCATGGATCTACAAATCCAAGGTCCTGTAATTACACATTTTTTGAAAGTAGAAAACGTAAAATGTTTCTACTCTTTCTGATTAGGAGATAAAATCCCAATGTTCAGCCAATGTTGGTACAACCCTTTAATCCCAGGAGGCTGAGACAAGAAGATCCTGAGTCCAAGGCCAGCCTGGGTTATACGACAAGACCCTACCCGAAGGAACAAATTCCATTCGTTGCCTGAACATCAATCTGGTGCAACCCACTGTCAAGAGAGTTTATCGATACCTCTTCTAAACCAAATTCCGCCCTCCTCTCCAAAACATTTTATTCCAAGAATTCCTTTAAAAAGAAAATATTTTATGTGTATTTAAGTGTGCAGGAGCCTATGTACCTGCACCATATGTATGCATGTTTTCTGGGAAGCCCGAAGAAACGATGGCTCTCCTGGAACTGAAGCTACAGCCCACTGAGAGCTGCCCAACCTGGGTGCTGGGAACCGAATGTGGATCCCCATTAGAGCAGCAAGGACTCTAAGCGGCTGAGCCATCTCTCCAGCACCAAGGATTCTTTCTAAAAATCCTAATTTCTAACACCAGTTACCCATGCACCCCTGAAGATTTCACTTGCCTTATAAAAAACAAAAACAAAAAACAAACAAAAAAAAACCTTCGTTTGACGAGGCTCCGCATTTTTGTGTGCCTCAACTCTTTCGATCACAAAGTCTTAGGAAGGACCTCTCTCTCCCGACAACAGCATTCCTGCTCTTTCACACCCCAATACCCCTGGTCTCTCCATTTCTCCGTCGGTCTCCGCCTCTAATGCAATCCCATCTCACAGCACCTCAAACGCTGCGTCCCTCCCGCAGCTCTCCTGGGGGACATTTTCTGCCCAGGGCTCTCGCAGGCCCCGCCTCCTGCACTCACACCTCCCCAGCTCCCTACCCACTCATCTTAAGTTGCTAGAGCTCTCGTCTAGCGACCTCCGACCTCTCCTCGGGTCCGCCCCCTGCAGTCTCGAGTCGCAGGTCCTCCCCTAGAGCCCCCTCTCCTCTGCCCAAGCTCCCGCTCACACAGCATGCACGCTTGCATGCACGCAAGCACACCTGCCGGCCCTCGCTCGCGGGCTTCTTACACGCCTCCACTCGGGAACTCACCTGCACTCCTGAGCAAAGCTCCTTCCCGGCGCGCCCACCTCTCCACCGGCGCGCCCACCTCTCTACACGCGCGCACGCGCGCGCGCACCACAGACACGCACACTTCTTCCCACACGCGCGTGCCCCTCTTGCCGCGCGCGGGCGCGTACCTCCCCTCACCGGTGCACGCACTTCCACACACGCGCGCACCTCCCCTCACTA
>CABHPH010148462.1:0-21414 GCA_902168325.1 Peromyscus nudipes
CATGTCTGTGTCTGTGTGTGTGTGTGCATGTCTGTGTCTGTGTGTATGTGTGCATGTCTGTGTGTGGGTGCATGTCTGTGTCTGTGTGTATGTGTGTGCATGTCTGTGTGTGTGCATGTCTGTGTCTGTGTGTATATGTGCATGTCTGTGTGTGGGTGCATGTCTGTGTCTGTGTGTGTGTGTGCATGTCTGTGTCTGTGGGTGCATGTCTGTGTCTGTGTGTGCATGTCTGTGTCTGTGTGTAAGCTATAAAGCTACCTCAGCTGTCATTCCTCAGTTGCTGTCCTTCATCACTCTTTAGAGCCAGGGTCTCTCACGGGACTGGAAATCATCAGCTTCGCTGGGTTGACTGTCCAGTGAGCCCCGCTCCACCCCAGTCCACCTTTCTCTGCCTCCCCAGCATCTTAAGTACGGCCATCGTGCTTGGCCTCTTGGTTATCATGATATCTAACGCAGGCCCCCATGCCAAAGGCAAGCACCTGACAGCTCTCTCTCCTGCCCATCTTCCTTTTTTAACATAGTCTGTACTGACTAAGACCGAAGAGAAAGTCCTTGACTGGCCTGAAACATGTTTCATTGTGCTTAATTAAAATTGAAGATAACTTGTAAATTGAAATACATTTCCAAAAGTTAAATTTGGTGAAGCCAGGTTAGTTTTCTATGCAAACTGTCAATGTGCCCTTTACAAATTAGCCCATATAGGCAGACCTCACTTCTCACAGCACTGTGTTAACTGAAATTCGAGCAGGTAGGAACCCATCCATACCATCATGCACGCAGTTTGCTGTACTGCTGTCAGAGCTGATGTGTTTGTTCAGCATAATGTTAGGTGTGTATTTCAGTTGGTACCAATAGTGTCCTGTAGTTTATCTCAGCAGCATGAGTGTATGAAAATGAGAAGAGACTCCTGTAAGTATCTCTAGATAAGTTGTTTGAGGGTGATTGTCAGCATTCAGAAATGTGAATGTCCTGTTAACTCTCTCACCTCTCCATTCCACCAGGGCCTGAGTCACCTGCACCAGCACAAAGTGATTCACCGAGACATCAAAGGGCAGAACGTCTTGCTGACTGAAAATGCAGAAGTTAAGCTAGGTATGGACAGCGTCCATGAGCTGCAGCACTGCTGGAGTTGATAGGTGTCAACAGTCCTTTTAAAACATTAATGTAAATCTGTCACTGTTGACTTGGGGGGCATTTCCCCAAAGATGAAAGGGAAAACATTCTTGGTCTATTTGCAAAGCATTTTCCCAGTCCTTCCAGAAGAGTTACCTGTATGGTGACTGGAGACCTACACTTAAGCACTGTGTAGAGAAGTGACCGGCCTTGGCATCATCCAATACTAGTCTGTTCATGCCACCGCTGCTGTGGGGAGGCACGGATGGCTCCAGGGGTTTGGGTGTTTGTGTGTGTGTGTGTGTGTGTGTGTGTGTGTGTGTTTTCTCAGCAAAAACATTTACATTGGAAAGTCTTTTGAATAATCAAGTCCTGCTAACTTCCCAGAGGCTTGAGTTATACTTAAATTTATTTTATTATTCCCTACAGCACCTATACAAAGGGGATTCTCGAGAGTCCATTTCGGGTGCACCCTGGTCACCCCACTTCACCCTGCCAGAGTTGTTGGTGGGGAATCCTTTTCTTTGGCAAATTCGTCAGAGCCTGTCCTGGTTTGACTCTGCTGCTGTCCTGACAGAAGACAGCTCAGCAGAGGAAGGGGCTCTCTTGGCTCACACTTGCCGATTACAGGCCATCACTGGGGTGTCCAAGCAGCAAGAACATGACGCACCTAGTCTCATCACACTCCCATCCAGGAACGGAGAGACAGTGAATGCATATGTACTCACTTCCTCCACTCTGAGACAGCCCAGGACCCAAATCTAGAGAATGGAGCCACTCACGGTGGGCTGGGTCTTCCCACAGGCCAGCCCCATCGAGACAAACTCTCAGAGACTCTCTTCCCAAGGCGATTCTAGACTGAGCCAGGTTGAGAACTAAAACTATTCTAGAGAGAGCCTTTCACAAAAAAAATCTGGGAATGCTCTTATTTTATTATCAAGAAGGGTTTTTGCTATCCATGGGATTGCTTATTTCCAAAGAGATTTGAACATTTGCCCTTCCCTTTTGTTACAGAATATAATTTCCCATCCCCATTTGGATTTGGAGCCAAACATTCATCACATGAATATTTGCTTTTAAAAACAAGAGCATACATTGTACAGGCTAATGGATGCATGTCTAGAGACTAGGTGATCTGGCTTCAGAGGACTTCCTGAAGCTGCTTAATAAGCACTTGTTAGGAATACAATGTATGCCACATCTCTGAAGAGACACCCGGATTGTGTCCTGTAAGCGAGATCGTTCTAGGTTGCCATCTTCATCTTTATATTGTAGATTTGGAAAACCACACAGGGGTGGGTTGCTTGCCAGTCACACGGCTAACCGGTGGCAGCAATGGCATGTAAACTTTGGCAGGCTGACATCAGCCCTTAGGTCTCAATTATAGGTTTGTGTTGCCCTTTGTGGCCCCAAAGACTATCGTCTATAGAACCCTTACTTTGTTGTGTGTTTCAATGAGCCTTGATATAATCAAATACAGCAATTTGTGATTTCCTCACTGGTGCATTTATCTAGTTAATCATTCAATTTAAAAGCATGTATTCCTAGTATAGAAATGGTAGAAGGGACCCAAATGCCCATCACCAGAGGAAAAGATAAAGTGTAGACATGGAAATTTAAGGGGAAATTATTCAGCATTAAAAAGGAAGAAAACTGTAACATACGTTACACCTGGGTGAACTTTGAGGGCATTAAGTTAAGTGAAATAAGATGCATTCTGTGTGACTCTGCTCATTTCTGGGGGGTAGTCAGTGTCCTGGAGAGGGGCAGGAGGGAGAGTAGGTGAAGGGTGGGACACAGGTTGTTCTTGCTCAGCGGTACAGAACCTCACTGGTGGAAGATGCAAGTGTTCTGGCGGATGGATGGTGGTGATGGTGGTGATGGTGGTGCAGTTTTTAAGGACTTCACTGCCCCAGAAAGTGTGTGTGGAAAGTGGTTACATCTATCCTAACTAAGTTCCTATTGCTGTAATAAAACACCGTGAACAAAACCATCTTAGGTAAGAAAAGGGTTTATTTCAGCTTATAACTCTCTGGTTACAGTCCATCACTGAGCAAAGTCAGAGCAGGAACTCCAGGCAGGGATTAGGAGGCAGGAACGGCAAGCTGTGGAGGGATGCCATTTACTGACTTGCTCTCTGCTGCTTGCTCAGTTTCTTCTCTTGTCCTCCCCATGCCCAGGGATGGCTCCACCCACATTGGGATAGCCCATCCCACATCGACCATCTATCATCTACGTGCAATCTAATGGAGACATTTTCTCAGTTCATGTTCCTCTCTCTGTATTGCATCAAGCTGACAAAGAATCAAGATAAAATCATAACTTTCATGTTATATATATTTTACCTCATGAGGAATGCACATCATTTTGTTCTCACATCCAGCCTTAGGTTCTGATTTATTCCACTGTCTTCTCATCATTAGTGGACTTCGGAGTGAGTGCCCAGCTTGACCGAACAGTGGGCAGGAGAAACACATTCATTGGAACCCCGTACTGGATGGCACCGGAAGTCATTGCCTGTGATGAGAACCCAGATGCCACGTATGATTTCAAGGTAGGACTTCTTCCTTG
This sequence comes from Peromyscus nudipes, assembly GCA_902168325.1. Taxonomy (NCBI): domain Eukaryota; kingdom Metazoa; phylum Chordata; class Mammalia; order Rodentia; family Cricetidae; genus Peromyscus; species Peromyscus nudipes. The sequence continues at coordinate 3,685 of CABHPH010148462.1, forward strand.
TGCTGTGAAGTCATGTCTGGCCCCTGGTCCTCGGTTTTTCAAGGGATAATTCTCACAGACATTTGTGATTTATGTGACACATGGGAGAACCGAAAAACATTATTGAGATCTAAGATTGTAAGACACTCAAGTAAGAATTGTTCAATGAATTCACCCATGATGTTTGATTGCCCATTTACAAAATGATATTAACATTATTTTGTATGGTTTTGAATTTGCGCTTCCATCTTATTCTTGGGAAATAGATTAGGTTTACGTTTTTGGTTATAGTTTAGTTTTGGCAAAGTATATATTCTTATTATACTTTTTCTTCTAACTCATTTGATCCATTTTTTGCTCATACATAAAAACATTCCAACTGTACATATGAAAGAAGTTCCAGGGAATATTTTTCACATGTGCACACATACACAATGTTTAAATCAGGATAAATATATGTATCTGTTAAAACATCATATTTTTAAGGTAAAAGGTTTCAGAGGACCCAAAGTGATAGTTCAGTTGGTAAAATGCCTGCCTTGCAGGCATAAGGACCCAAGGCAGCCTTCCAGAACCCATGTTAAAAAGCCAACTGTGGTGATGCAGGTTTGTACCAGCTCTAGGGAGGATCCTGGGCCTCACAGGCCAGCCAGCCTACCTAGCTTTCCTGGCAAGTTCCTAGCCAATGATTCACCCTCTCTCAAGAATCAAAGCTCCTGAGAAATGATACCCAAGAGTGACCCCTGGCATCCCCATGCATAGCACACAGGTGCAGAAATACATACACCTGTACATACATGCTCACTCACAAACATTCGAGAATCTTTATATATATATACACACATATACATATATATATATATATTAGTTTTTTGAGACAGGCTTTCTCTGTGTAGTTTTGGTGCCTGTCCTAGAACTTGCTCTGTAGACTAGGCTGGCCTTGAACTCACAGAGATCCTCCTGGCTCTGCGCCACCACTGCCCGGCTCCTTCTAGCTTTTTTAATGGGCAGCATACTATTGTAATTACACTTGCCTACTGTGCAATAGCACACAGGAACTCCATGTTTCTATCGAACTAGAACACAGCACATGTTATGCCAAAATATGAATATTGGGGGTTCTTTTTGTAGTTACCAGACATCAGGTTCCGCATTTCCACAGTGCCAACCTTTGATAGTCTGAAGTTTCCTCTCTGTAGGAGAATGATGTGGGGTGGAGGTGTATGCTAGTGTGGCATGGCATTTCACAGAAATCTGATATATCCCTTGTTACTTTTATTATAGACTGGAGGTACACAACTAAGTTCAAGCCACATTCAGTTGGCTTCTCTGGCAGCTCTCGTTGACTCAGTCCCTCTAACCATGATCTAGCACGAGTCACAGTTCCAAGCCCCTGGAGGGCTACAGTGTTGACGACATTGCTTTTGTAGAAATCCCTGGTTAAGAGAAAGTGAAACTGTGGACAGTGGAAGCTGGAGCAGCTGCAGAGCTCCCGGGCCGTGCACGAGGCAGAGACACTGTGTGGGCAAATGCAATATTGTCTGGGTTTGGTCTGGGAGTTCAAGGACTTTCCCTCAAGATGAGTGATCGCCTCTCAATTTCCTATGAAGGGGGAAACTGAGGGCAGATCTCCACAGGTGCATACCCAGTTGGTGATAGTCTCTGAACTTTAACTTGAACATGGGTCTCCCAACTCTTTGTTCAGCTCTCTGTGATCATTTGTCTCCTGCCCCCACCCATGAAGAAGAAGAGTCTAGTGTGGTTTTGCTGTGTAAGTGAAATCTGCATCATGAGGGCTCCCTGGAAAAGAATCCGCAGGACTCTTTGTAACTGCACCCTGGTCTTAGAAGACATTTGCTAGGCTTCTAAATAAATCTCATAGATCCCATACAAAGAGTATACTTGAGGAATTTCTCTGTGAAAGTTCACTTACTTCACATTTGGTTATATGGAAATCAGGTTATAGTGACGCAAACGGTGCAGTCTCTGAGACCCAGTGTCTCTGAGCACTGATGAAATTATTCACCTCTTTAGAGAAATGTAAGCTTGAAGGTCTTGAAAACATAGTAATCCCCTCCTTCCTTCGAAGTTTGTCCCTCTAATAACCTGACAGCAGTCTGTCTGAGCAGCTGCCACATTAAAATTTAATCTCCTGCCAAGTAAATGTCATTTATTTAAACTGTTAATGATCAGCACATTTAAATAGTTCCATTTGCAAATCTGCCAAAGAATCCACTACAAAATATATATCCCAGATGAGATATGCATATTTTAATTGGCTGTAAGCAATTCTTCAAACTGTAGTTGTATGTAACAAGTTAACTAGTCTACATCTGTGCCATAGATAATTTGGACAACTTCAAAATATACCAGGAGAGAGTTGGAGGGGTGGGTCAGAAGTTAGGAGCACATGTTGCTCTTACAGATGATCCGAGGGTTTGAATCCCAGCACGCAAGTGGTAGATCACAACCAGCTATAGCTCTAGTTTCAGGGCATCTGGTGTCCCCTTCTGGCCTCCAGGGGCACCATGTACATGTGTGGTGCACAGACACACATGCAGCAAAACACCCAAACACATAAAACAAATAAACCTAAATTTTAAAATAAGACAAATTATACCAGGAAGAACCAAAGTGTCTAGATTTCCATTCCTGTCTGAATCTTTTACGTATCGGGGTGGGCTGTGTGTTTTCTCTGTAGCATAGACAATACCCTTGTAGCTGACTTGTTTTTAAGAGAGTAACTAGAATAGCTTTTCCTTTTGGCCAACCCAAAGCTTGAAATGAAGTTTAATCTTGGGCTTCTTTCTCAGACTATTGCTAAGAAATATTGGTTAGAACTGATATGATACCTCTATGTAAAGAATATTTAAAAACCCATAATAAAACAAAAAGAATCCTCACAGAGAAAACAGGTTCAACTGGGTCAGTCATTTTGACTACAGCGTGAACTTGACCATCAAGACTTTCATATATGTAAGTTGTTCACGAGGAAGAAAACCCCATGCCTAGGACGTGGACTTTGCTGTTCACCAGTCATGGGAAGGAGAGGCTTGTCTGAAGTGTAGATGAAGAAGCAGAAAGGGAGTCTGGGGAGATTTATTTTGACCACTCCATAATTCTACAGAAAAGATGGAAATCTTTAAAGCCCCTCTGGCACTGTATCTTACCATGTTTTCTGCTCAGTGGGCCTGGGAATGTGGTCTGCCACCAGGGGACGACTTGACAACAGGCTGACTTTGCAACTCTTCAGTCAGTCACTCTGTGTACGTTTACTGAACTCCCACTCTGTGTGTGTGTGTGTGTGTGTGTGTGTGTGTGTGTGTGTGTGTGTGTGTGTGTATGTATGTATGTGATTAGCTGAGCTCTCTCTGCATAAACCATTTCCTGCTGGAGACCTATCAAGCCCGAGGATTTGGTCTGTGTGCGGGACAGTCCATTTGAGCTGACGGGAGTCCCTGCCTCAGCAATGACCTCCTCATGTTGGCCTCTCACATAGATTAAATGTAAGCATCCAACATTTCGAGGTGGTGTGTACTGAATAAAAGATGCTTTGAACAGCACTGGATTCTGTAAGCTTCACCAAGAAAGCTCTGGCTTTAAAATGAAGGTAAAATGGAGAAAACCAGTTTGGTTTGGGTATGTGATTTATCACTTATTTTTATTGATCATTATTTGATTTATTTTAAAATGCTTTTAAAGACTGGCAGAAATTTCTATTTTCCCAATTCCTTTTTTAAAGATTTCTTTTTAACGATGTGTATGCATGGGTATGCAGGTATGTGCACATAATTGCATATGCCTTTGGAGGCCAGAAGAGGTGGACGAATCACTTGGAGCCAGAGTTACAGGTGGTTGGGAGCTACCCAGTGTGGGTACTGAGAACCAAACCCAGGTCCTCTGAAAAGCAGTTCATACTCATAATTACTGAGCCTACTGAGCCATCTCTCCAGTCTCAGAAGTTTGTTATGGAAGCGGAAGTAATTGACTCCCCTGAGGGCCACTGTGGGAAAGCAGTGTGTAGAGATGAGTTTTCCCTGCAGTCTGGTTTTGGGTGGAGTCCCATGTGTGCAGGAGAATCCACTGAATGTGGAGGAGAGCCTGAGCCGCATTTGCCTGATATGCTGGCTCTCTCCTGTGGGCCCTTCCTTTCTTGTTTCCAGAAATTCTGTCAAAACACTTCAAGCAAAAGGAAAGGTTTCATTCCCTGGTAAGTACACAGGGCAATAATGAAAGCTTTCCCATTTAATAATAAGCATTCAAAAGATTTGAAATTAATAAAGCTGTTCAAAATTCCTAGGCTGTTTAAACTGGCATTTTTAAAACTTACTGTGAATTATATTTCAGTAGGATGGAATCTGACAGGCATTTTATAGTCCTAAGTGTTGCCTTAACAGAGCTACCCACTAAAGAAAAGTCTATGTGGCCAAGCCCATATCCATTGGAGTCTGACTGAGTAGAGACCTAATTCTCTATCCAGTGGAATACTATGCACCACCAAGCAATGAGGCTTTAGAGCTGGATGTATTTGGTACCCAAATGTGAGTACCAAACACCTTCCTCTTACTACAGTCTCACTGCCACTCACCTAATGGAGAAACACACACACACACACACACACACACACACACACACACACACGTATGAACTCACATGTACATGCACATACATGCGCATACACAGTGTTGGGGGTAGGCAATCTGTAAATAGCCTGGAAAGCATTGGAGTGCTTGGCCTCTGAGCACATTGATGATGCATTCTTAATTCTTATTTTCTGTGTCTTTCTGTCCTGTTTTGATGTTTTTGCATCAATAGAATTTGCTCTTATAATTAAGCTAGTGAGGTGATAAAGGTCCTAGAAAATGCCTTGTCCCCCACACCCCATGCCTAGTGAGTCCCTTCCTTTGGGGCTGACTTTTGCTGACTCTGTGTGTCATTCACCTGTACTGTATTAAGGACTTGTCCCACATCAGTGGCAGATCTGCAGTACAGATATTTCTTCTGGCTACAAAGAAATCGCTCGGCTCCTTCAGTATCCCAGGCATAGATTTTATTCAGGCAGGGTGGAAATGTTCCTTTGAACAAGAGGGTCAGCTAGAAGTCAGGTGAGCAGCTGTCAAGTGGGAGAATCCCCTGATGGCAGGTGCCACCAAGTGTGGCGATTTTACCTGTGGACATGTCTGGGTCCCTGTGTGCTGAGCTCCAAACATGAGTCCCTCCAGATCACTCAGAAACAGCAGTACAGACAGCAGGCCGTGCCAGCAGGTGGGATTGTCTCAGCAGCCCCACCTGGTCCACTTCCTTCAGGTACACCGATCCCACGGACGATAAATCTTCCAACAGTTTCCTCTACGCCAGATATCAAGTGTAGGGAAGCAGGGAAGGGGGGCGTCCATGTTTCCTTTGTTTTCTCTGTGAAATGAGATTGTCAAGAACTACAGCCTGGACAGCCTCCCTGACCCTGACCTCGGTTCTGTTTGGATAGAAGTGTATGAAGTGCAAATGAGGACAAGGGAGGAAGTCAGAAGAGACCAGTAGAAAACAGCCCATGCCTCTCACTCCTACATCACCTCCAGGGAGCTGTTTAACTTTTTTGGGCCTGTATAAAATGTGAAAAATCCATTATATATCACAAGGTTGTAAAACCACTTTATGGTGGTATTAACCCCCGACACACACACACACACACACACACACACACACACACACACACACACACGTGATTTTCCCAGTTGAAATATTTTTCAAAGAATAGACAAACTACAAGTATGTTTCCAAATGGAAGACTATTTTTGTGTCAGTGAGGCATTGTAGAACCCAGGTAGTTGTACTCATCACTAAGCTATCGTCTGTCTGTCTGTAATACCATGATATGGTGTTATAACCTTTTGATATTTGTGAAGATACCACGTAGTGTCTGGCATAAGGTAAGACATGATCTAGGACAGCTTTGTGCTCACATATCTCATGAAAGTCTGGTTCTTGTGGCCATTTTTGTTGACCTAATGAAACAAGTGATTTCATGCAACTCAGCTCTGTGTGTGTTGCCCATCTCTAGTTACCTCCTGCTGAACGTGAGCCTCATCCCTAAAGTTCTAACCACTAGATTAAGTTAATCTCTGTAGCAACCACACTCGGCATATGATTCCCTTTTTTAACCCAATTGAAATATTTTAGAAAGAATAGATAAATCGCAAGTACGTTTCCAAATGAAAGACCATTTTCATGTCTGTGAAGCACTGTAGAATCCAGCTGGTTATGCTCATTATCAAGCTATTGTCTGTCTGTCTAGACCACCATACTGTCCCTGCTTTGGGATACTTGGGCCAGCCCCTTTTCTGTTTGTCCATCTGATAGCTGATCATGTTCTGCCAGTAGGGGGCCACAGTGGGAGAGTACAAAGATGGGAAGAAGACAATGTCCAGTCTCCTTCCTCTGGGTTCCCTGTTTCTGCCCGGCCTGCCCTATGCCACTGGGCTATGAGGCTCATTGCCCTTACCTAGCCCGGGTATATTGACTGAACTGACAGCTGGCAATCATTGACCCCCAAAAGTCTGTCTACCCCGTGCTTGTGCACTGTGCCATGTTAGGACTGAATTAGTTACTGAATTCTTATATCAGTCCCGCAAGCCATACATTACCTAAGCACTGTGGTTGAGGAAAAGGTCCCTGTGTCAGAGCTCAGAGTCAGAGCTTCATCCACGGCTGCAGTAGAGCACACTAGGCTTCTAGCTACGCCCGCCCTCCTTGAATGGCAGCTTAGTGTAGCAATGCTCTCTTCCACTGAGCTGGGCAGCCCTGTTCAGAAAGAATGTTCTTTTGTTTTGTGCAAGTTGCTGTGTGCCGGCTGTCCCCAGGCCTCAACCAGAAGCTGTACCTTGTGCCTGCCTTTTCAGAGGCACCAGAATTTGTCTCTGTTCTGTTTGTAATGCACACAGGAATGGGCTATTAATCATGCTGCAAGCTGGCGGCTCAGCACCGCTGAAATAATGAATTGCCCAACTCCTGCCAAAATGAGTCACACAATGGTCATGAAGGAAACTTATCTCTGCCTCACTCTCCTATCGTGTTCTTCTCTCTTCCCTGCCCATCTCCAGTGATCAGTCTTGCCAGTAGTAATGGGAGCCCCCTCTTCTTTGTTTAAGTTCTGAAGTGTCTTTGGGATTCACTAATTTATCCAAAGGTTGAACAGGGCCTGTCAGGGACGGTTATAGCTTCCCAACACAGGCAGTTAAGTAGAGCTTACAAACAGCTTTGGGAATATATGACCAAGAATTTAAGAATATAAATATTTCCCTTTGGAAAATGGGATAACTCCAGTTCAAAATGATACTGACAATAACTTGAAATGAATTCTTCAACAAGCAATAGTCATGTGACTGGCCTGGTAATATGACTAGCCAAGGCTACACAGGCTGTTTGGATGGTATGATAGGGGCTCTGATTTAAAAAGGTGTTTTTAGGAAGGCTAACAAAGAGAGACATCTTTTCTTTACTGACCGTCCCTGCTTCCTGTGGTACGATTCCAAGAGGGCCTCGCAGGTGAGACCTCCCGTTTCCTACAGTCAAACCCTTTCTCTTCATGTTCCCTCCCACTATTGCTGTATATATAATACATATATGTATACATACTACATGTACATACATACACATCGATATATATGCACACATATACATGCATGTATGTGTACACATGCACACAAACATAAACATACATATATACACATATACACATACATGGGATCATTTGCAAATATCTTTGGCTGGAATCATGCTTATTCCATCACCAGAAATCTAGCGTCATGCGGTCCAGAGCTGATGTGATGAGCATGGGTATCTTCAGAAACTCTGCCTCCTCCTCTCTGCGCTGGCATCATTCATCAGTTGGCATATTGCCTCAGGTTGCAAGATGGATGTTGTAACTCCAGACACCATGTTTTTATTCAAGACGCTAAGAAGTTGAAAGGAGCTTGCAAGACACCAGCTGCGTTAGCTCCCTATTTTAGGAAAAACACAAGCGCCTGGGTTTGTTTGTGTGTGTCTCGTTGGTCATAGCTCTGGTCATAAATCTAACTCACTGGCGGGGTGCCAGGATAAGCAAGTGCAGCTCTGGGGTACTCTGAAATGGAGTGGGGTTCAGGTTAGCCAACAAATGATGTCCGCCACAGTGGCACGGAGGGAAACCATGGCAACCGAACGGGGAGGCCAAGAACCCTCACCCAGCAGTACAGGCAAAGAAAGCCATATGCTTGAGCCCTGTGTGCACCGGATTTTGTGCTGGGCAGCGCTCCTGAAAACAAGCACGCCACCAGCACCTCCTGTGCCACCGAGAAAGCTAAGCTGCGCAGCATTCTGCAAGTCACTAAATCAGGAACATGGACTGTGTCTGGCTGTGTCTGCTTTGAAAGCCTGTTCTCCCTACCAACCTGCATTTCCTCTGGGAAGCTAAGGTTGACTTTGTAGCAGAGGAACAGGTCCTTGCTGAATCTCTGCTCCTTTGTTTTGGCAACACCTGAGTCATCTGTGGACAGAGATTCAGGGACAATGATTTGTGGGTTGCTGACTCAAAGTAAAGATGAATACTCAAGACCTGCACTGTGATCAGTTAAAGGGGAAATGGCAATGGCCGTGGGAGAGCCAGTGCCATTTTCTCTGTGGCCTCTGTGATCTAGGGGAAGATCTGTGAAGGCAGCAGGCAGCCTGGACCATCGCTCCTCGCTCATTCATTCAGCACATCTGTAATAACAGCCTACTGTGTACCAGTACTGTTCAGTCACCAAAACAAAGACCTGTGACACAAGGGCTTATTGTCCCCTCTTCCCCCCATCTCTCCTCCCTCCCTCTGTCTCCCCACCTCTCTCTCCTCCCTCTCTCCCTGAACCCCCACCCGAGTGTGTATGTGCTGAGGCAAAGTGTGTAAAGAACACAGACTGCATTGAACTAGTGGTGTGTCAATAGACAGCATGGTGAGAGTCATCACCTGTGTGAGGGGCTAACATGAGAAAAGGCCAGTGGTTGGCACAGCACAGGAAGCTGCTGGGATCCAGACTTCTTCAGTTGGGGGAGGAGACAGGAAAGGCCAACTTGCACATCCCCGAGGATCGGCCCTCTTTGCCATGTACCTCTCCCTCCATGTAGGAAGTTTGAACAGAAACTCAGAGACAGAAGTGAGCCCGGCTGCACTGCATTTTCTCTCTATCTAAAGCTTGGCCTGGAGCCCTCTCAGCCTGGTGCCATCATTTCTCTTCAAACGTGTGAACTGTCACACCAGCTCAAAACTCACTGGGCCTGACGGCCATTTCAGTCCACCCCGCCATGGCAGTTGGCAGCAGAGAGCCTGTCTTCCTCATGCTGCAGAAATGCTCTGTTCATCAGCTACTGGGAAGCTGCTAGAGGAAATACCAAGTCCTGAGGACACTGGAATATTATCAAAACGGCACAGGGACCTCTGATGCTGACCCTCGACTTCCAGCTCTTTTCCCTGTTTCCTGCCTGATACCTCCTGTACGGGGAGGGACTTGTTCTCTCATGTTCCCAAGCAACTATCTTAGTCTGCCAACTGTAAATGCAGGTACAAGAGAGCTGTGTTCTCATCTTTGGCATGTTCCACTCCTGAGCCAACACAAGAAACAGTCCTTTGCTGGATGCACACGTACTGTGAGGAATGTGTTGTCTGGAGCTTTGGAAGAAATCCAGAAAGAGAGCAGAGAGAGAGAGGATAACAGTTGACTTCCTGCACCGTTGTTGGTATCTTAGCCCAGTGCCTTACTGTCCCCATTGCTACCTGCTCTAAGCTGATGGCACTCTGGGTGACAGGCTAGGCACCCAGTATATCCCTTTGTATCTTGTAAGGAACTCTCCTCAAATGCTGAGCAGGCTGCCAGTCATTCACAGGCTACTGAGAAATTCCATTTGAGGGAATGACTCAGCACATAGTCCATGGCCCCCTTCCAATTATACCCTTTTACTCCCACCTTCTTGTGCCCTTGACATTTGTTTGGTGGGGATAGCAAGGAAGCTTCACCTTGATCTCTATAACTTGAATAAAGTTACAGGGGAGAGTTTTGAATAATGTGCATGGAACTCCTAAAAACCTGGGAGTGAGATGGCTGATGATATCGGAATGTAGTCCCTGAACTGGACCTATATTAGGTGTTCTTCCCCATTGGCTGAGCGGAGGGAACAGCAAGCATCCTTCTGGGCTATATCATTGGTTTCCTCCATGTCTTGATGACATCAGCATTGCCATACTTACAGATCACCTCACCTGGATAGAGAGACCTGGAGATTCCGTTCGGTAAAGCGGGGAGCATTGACCATGGAAAACCTGATTAGAACATGGCAGTCAGTCCAAACATAAGATGGCAGGTTAGGACTTAAGACCTGTCTTCCACAGCAGTGTGTAAGGGAGCTGGAGAACATCTGGTCGACTGTGCTGCAATGTACACGCACGTCCCCATCAGAATATCCCATCTTCTCCCTATCACAGTAAAGGATAGGTTGTTGTGCATTAGACAGATTGGATGCGATTAATACCTACTAAATTCGCCTCTGATTCTACCTGTTGGTATTTGTTCAGAAGTCATAAAAGTTTGTACCCGAGACCTAGACACCAAAGTTTGCAAGCATTTTATATAGAACAGCCTAAACTGGAACCACTCCAAATATCTCTCAGCAACTGAGATCAAACTCCAGCACATCCACTTAATGGAATACTACTAAGTGACAAAAAGTCAGGAAGTATCAACACGTGATCCAACAAGGAGGGCCTTCAAGAATGCTCTCATAGGTGGGGGAAAGGCCACCTACTGTCTAGTCCTTTTCGATAGATTCGGAAGATGTAGTCTACAGTGACAGAACGGATGGGTAAGTTACCCAGAGAGTGGGAAGAGAGATGGGAAAGAAGGGGAGACCTATGAGGGGAGTGCGGTCCTCTGGAGGTGAGGTTTGCTGCCTTGATTGTGAGGGTGGGGTCACAGGAGTGCCACACCTTATCAAATGGTACACGTCGTACCTGTGCAGTTTACTGTGCAGCAGTTAGAGCTCCATAAAAACAGGGAAAGACAAAAACATATGGGACAGGAAAGGCGACGGGGGACTATTTGGGAGAAGGGAGAGGACTGAAAGTATGGGAGGGGAAGGGAGGTGGGAGGAGATAGGAGGGAAGCACATGCTAGGCAGGTGCAATGGTATCATGAAGCCCATTATTTCACACAAGTCAAGAAGATTGCAAACAGCAACATTTCATGTGGTTCCACTGACATATAAATCTCACCAATAAATTAACTTTTAAAAACCGTATATATTTCTTATACATTTATTGGAAACATACCGTATGCCAGGCACCAGGAAAAGTATGTACACTTGAAAGTGAATGTGATTCCTCTGGCCCTGCAGCTGGATGGGGAAATAAGTTTGTAAACAGACAATGGATTGGCTTCCCCACAGGCAGTTCTGAAGTAATTACCAGGTTTAACCAACTGTCCTATGTTGATTGAATTTGTGTGTGTATCTGTGCTTTCTTGTTTTGCAGAGTGACTTGTGGTCTTTGGGAATCACCGCCATTGAGATGGCAGAGGGCGCGCCCCGTAAGTTCCTTCCTGGGTAAAACGTGCTGCGGGCTGCTTCTGTGGATCCTGTGGGCTCCTGCCAGGGCTACGCTTGGTCTCCTTCTGCTACACTGAGCCCAGCATGGGTCTGATGTGGCATATTTAGAAAGCAGAGGCATCTTAAATCAACCAGGAATCTGTTGGTTTCAGAGCAGTGTGTGGATCTGTGTTTTGCTGAGAAAGAAGAAAGCAAACTTTGGGGGGTCTTTCTTTTGCACCCACTTATTGTGTGGCTTGTTCTGCAGCCCTCTGCCTCACGCAGAATTTGGAGCAGCCACAGACGATGTCAACTCCCATGTACAGAACTCCAAAGCTGAATTCCTGGGTGCAGCTTTTAAAAATACCTGAACTCGGGGGCTGCCTCTCTTCTGAGAATATTAGTATTTAAGATATCCCTGCCCTTATAGGAGCAGTGTCTCAGATGCTTGCAATCTTGAGAATGCCCCCCACCCCAAGTTCCCTGAGACTTTAAGCACTAGCACCATAGAAGACCTCTGGCAGCTGTTGTGGTGGCCTGGGGGACGGAGACTGGACCTCCCAGACCTCCCAACTCTCCCTATCAGTGCCAACCTCAGTGGAGACACCAGCACACCCTTTCCTGAGAGAGGTGGATTCACTTTGCAAGCTGCTGTGGCTCAAGCATCACCCTGATACCTAGCTGACCCAGCCTGGGGACTACAGGACAGTCTAGGACCCACCTGCCCTCCTGCACCCAGGGCTAGAATTGTGTGACAATGGCGTGACTCTTTGCTGGCTCTTCTCTGGCTCACTCAGACAGGAATTGCTCCCAGTTGTGTCCTTGTGTAAGCATTCACACACCTCCACACCTTCTCATCCACTCTCACAGAACTGTCATGAAAGACCTGCAAGGACCTTCATGAAAGTTCATTCTTAGACTTGGGACTCTTGAGTCATCACTGCCCTCTAATTTTTCTTAAGTTCCTTGAATCCATGTGTGGCATGATTGACTTGGAGTGTTTGTTGACAAAATTTCCTTTGTTCACAATGACATTTTTGAGTCAGAAAATTCAGATACCACAGCGTTAAAACTGTGTTATCATCCTGAGTGGTAGACGAGACTAAAAATAAATTCTACCCACAGAATCCTCTGGCATCGAGGGAGCATATATTCTCAATCTTGGTACCAAAAAAAAAAATGTATTCTCACTGTTAGAAAGTAGCAATAAGATATGTGGATTGAAATAAGAATGTAGAGTGTGTTCATGATACATGATTACATCATGTTTATAAGCTGACTTCATCCCCTAGTCATCCTGGGGTTGGAGGGTTTAGAAAACAAGGCACACCACGCAACCTGAAAGGCTGCTAGGGACATTTGGTGTCCTGGCAGAGTACCAAAAAGCCTAGAAATGTGCATAGATAGCAGTGTGTGCATAAGCCTCCAATGGGGAAGACAGAGCTGTGGATGCTCAGATCCCTCTTAGAGTGCAGCTTAGGCTTTTGTTAAAGAACATCGCCTCAGCCACGCCAATCCTAGCTGTCATCATGCCGTTTGTTTTGAATGGCAGATGGCTATTTACACAGGAGATGGCTAGTTGTTGGCCCTTTAACTTATTTTCCTTATGACGTGAAGATATGACCCCTAGGAATGTTAGTATCTGTTTGAAATGTGCATTTTATGAGATTCATCTAATTAGACATCAGCTCTTTGAAATGTTTGCCAAACAGAAGCTTCCGGATCTTTGACTCCTTACTTGCAAGCACCTTATGGACATGTGTACACGTGTGTAGCATTTCTGTACAGCCAGGATGGTAGTGTGGGCTTGGCTTCTGACGGGCTCTGGTCCTTGTTTTTGGTCTCCCACAGCCCTCTGTGACATGCATCCCATGAGAGCCCTCTTCCTCATCCCCCGGAACCCAGCGCCTCGCCTCAAGTCGAAGAAGTGGTAAGTTTGCTCTTCAGTATTTTGCAGATCTGAGAATGAAGCTTTCCTGTGATCTTTCATTTGTCTTTCATGTTTGTGTGTGTGTGCGAACATGTGTCTGCAGGTGCACATTTGTGTGCTCAAGTGCAGAGGCCGTGGTTGACCTCAGTTATCTTTTACACTTGCTTTCCTACCTTAGTTTTATAGACAGTGTGTTTCACTAAACCCAGAGGTCACCAATTTGTCTAGACTGGCTGGCCAGTGAGCCCCAGCAAACCTGCTGCCTCAGTTTCCATAGCCCTGGGATGACAGGCACATGCCACCACACCTGGCTTTCTGTGAGTGCTGGGGATCTGAACTTGGGTCCTTGTGCTTGGTGACGGGCTCTGTACTGACTGAGCCATCTGCCCAGCCTCTCTGTGATCTTCTTTTGAATCACCTCAGAGCTCTCCCTGGGTCCTTCTGGCTAGATTAAAAGAATGCACACCACAGCTTGTAGGTGACATTCTGTATGCTACCATTCATCTTGAACTCGCAGCTTCGTTACCTGCTGTCTGTACAGCAAGTTGTTAACCCTATCCTCAAGGCAAAGAGCTATTAGCCAAAATAGAGCCCAAGTAATGGCACGGAAACGCTGTGATTTATGACTGTGGTGTGTTCTCCTGACTGCATGGCACATTTCATCAGAGACAGTGATGATTTAGAGTCAGCCCATTAGATTGGCTGGCTTCTACTCCTCAAGACAGCGGTTCCCTGTATGCCCACACAGACCTGCTAATGGTCCATGTGATGTCTCTGGCTTGGGAAATCGTGGTTCTTTGTGGAGTTATTTTTAGTCCCTTTCTCTTTATGACAGGGCATTCTGGCTTCCTATTTTGGGGAGAACAGTATAACCTTTGTTCTTAATAAACTAATCCTGACAAAAAGATGACTTGTTCTAAAGGGAGCTACTCCATGCATACTGTCATGAGGGGGCATGAAGGGAATGGGGATGGTGAACGCCCAGGTGAGGTTGGGAAATGGAGTCCTCAGGTTATGGCTGTATGTTGTCTGTCACTCTCGTGTAGTTTTATCATGGTCTTTATGTCAGTTTCCCATGTTTCCCTTTCCCTGGTACTGAAGTGGCCTGACCTCCTGATACATTCTTATATCTCTGCTTCCTCCTGCAGTAGAGTTAATCCCTGCCCACCTATGACCTCCTACTGTTCTCCCCCCTAGACGTAAGTCCTGGGCAGTCCGACTGAAAAGGAGTAAGCCATTTGTCCCTTTTCATATGACTTAAGGCTCAGGCCCTTGACTGGCATCCCGTTTCCCACCCACAGGTACACACCCACCACCCAGGGCAGGCTTAATTAGTACAATCAGCTGGTAATGACATAGCAACCCTGGCTAACAGAGGAAAGGCGCACTACACAGAGGAAGGAAACAGAAAAGCCACAGCAACTGCAGTCTCTAAGCTGCCAGACCTGCAAGGGGGTGTGGGTTGCTATTGGTAACCAGAGGCAAAGCTTCCCTGCTCTCCTTCCTCTCAGAGGGTCACTGTGGTACCAGAAGTGTTCTCTCCCCAGCAACAGCCTTTCATTGGGCACCAGAGAGCATGTGCACAGGAGGGTCCTTCCTCTCTCTTCTGAGAGTTCCTCTCCCTCCCCCCTGGATCTGACTCCTGGAGAGGGGAGCCAGCTCCCTTCCCTCCCCTGGAAGAGACAGTGACATTGCCAAGCCTGCTGCCTGCCAGATTGCAGCTTGGAATGTGCCAAGCTCCCCAGGAGGGGCTGCTGTATGCCATGGGTCTCACTTCCTGTCCCCTGTGGCTGAGCCTCCTCCTGTCACTTCTGGGGAGATATTGTGAGCTCTTCCACAGAGCAACAAGCTGGTCGTCCAGGCATGTCATCTAAGAGGCTGCATCGGTTACTTTATCATTTCCTGACAGAACTCCTGACAAAAACTCACAATTAGAGAAGGGAAACAGTCCATCATGGCAGAGAAATTAAGGTGGTGGGGACGTGACGCAGTTGTCACGCTATGTGAGAGAGCTGAACGTGGCTATTCAGCTGTTTTCTTCCTCCTTCCTTTTGATCCAGACAGAGATCCAATCTGTGCACAGTCAAGATAGATCTCCCCTCCTAGATCGAGCCTATCATCTGGCCACACCCTTACCACCACACTCAGATGTGTGTCTCCCAGGTGATTGCAAGTCTAATCAAGTTGGCAATGAAGATGAGCCATCACAAGTCCACCCCTTATCAACATATCACTTTAAACTAGAACATTCCACTCCTGGGCCTCAAAGGCTCATCATCATCTCATGAGGCAAAGTGTATTTAATTCATCTACAAGAGTTCACCAAATCTTAACAGTTTGAAATCCAATTGCTCAAAAGCCTGAAGTCTCTTGTGATACCCACATCAGTCTCTTAATTGTGAAGACCTGTAAAGTTAAAAACCAAGTCACATCTTTCCAATTTACAATAGCACAAACTAATCATTTTCATTCCAAGAGGAAAGGAATATGGGCACAGAAAGGAAAAACAGGACATAAGCGGGGTCTGTGCCTAGCATGGGAAACAACATCCTGCAGATTCATTTCAAGCATCTCGGTCGGGCTCCTAGTAATGTCATCTGGTCTCCACTGGCCTTGCCTCTCCTGTTCTACCTCTAGCACACATAGCCTCTCTTAGAACGGCTCCACTCCATGCCTGTGACTTTCCTCAGTGGACATCCCACAAGCCGGGCTCTCTAATATCCTGAGTGACACCTCACTTCATAGCCCTACACCATGGCTCATGGGACTTCCTTGAAGGAACTCTGACTCTGCCACTCATTGTCCAACCTCAGGAGCTTTTGCAAGTCCTCACTGCCCACAGTGAGCTGGGTCCTCTCATATCAATCACTAACCGAGAAGATGCTCCCACAGACTTGCCTGCAGACCAATATGATAGAGGCATTTCTCAGCTGAGGATAGATAGCTATTCTCAAATGACCCTGGCTTGTGTCAAGTTGACCAAAAATCTACCACCCCCAACCCCCATTATTTTTCAAAGTTCTATGCCTGCTGTCAGGCACTTTTGTTTGGAGAAAGGACAAAGAGGGGTGTGTGTGTGTGTGTGTGTGTGTGTGTGTGTGTGTATACATGGTGTGTGTGTTTGTGTGTATGTGTGTTCCAAATAAAATTATGATGACATAAAGTAGATGCCACAAAATATTTGAAATAAATTGAATTTGCTAATTTGTACTGTGACTGCACACTTCATCAAAATCAAAACTCAAGCTGGAACACAGGCTTTGGAAATTAACCTTTACTGTTCAGTTTTCCCAAATCCAATACATCTAGAGCAAGTCCCTTAATGAACGTTGTGCAGTCACACGCTCTATAACATGTTGGTTAACAATGCACTAGGCCACCTGATGACTCTGGAGCCACTTCAGCTAAGCAGATATGTTCTGTGATATTCCCACAATGATAAAACCGTCTTCCAAACACCTCCCTGTCACTCAACAGTGCTCCATGGGGCCCATTTTATTCAACAGAAGCGGGGGCTGGTAAGCCATGTCTCATTTCTGTGTTGAAGTCCTTAGGAAAGAATTTTCTCTTCCTTGAGTCCAGTGATGATCGGAGAATGGTCAGATGTCCCTGCAGTATGCCAGTGCTAATCAAGAGAGGCATTTTAAAGGAATTCACTTATTTAATCACTGCAGTGGTATTTTGAGATAAGTTCTGTGGATGTCTGTATTTGCAGACGGGGAAAGTTAAGTCATTTGTCCTGAGCCATACAGCAAGTGATGAAGCCCAAGGCAGAGAAAGGGGGTAGTGAGAACTAGCACAGAGCCACACAGATTTTCAAGGCTGAAATTGCCAATATGGATGTGATGACTATTGAAAGCGTCAAGCCCTCCAGATTACAATGGCTAATGTAAGCAACTTCAGTGTATAACCAGCATGACTCTGTTGAACATCAGACTGTGAGCACCAAACACCGGCATTCCCTCTTCATCCAAAAGCATCCATCACTCCTGAGCATCAATCCTTGACATTTGCCACTCCATCTAACTCTTGGCAAGGCTGTATTGCTAACCTTCCTGCAAGTTGTTATCTTTTTTTTTTCCTAAGAGACAAAGCTAAGCTACCAGCAGTACCATAAATTTACTTTGAACCCACTGTAACACCCAGCGAGCAGGTATTCAACACCCGTGAAGTACTTTCACTTGTAATTAACTGTGCAATTAAACATATTGATTCCTCGGTCACACTAACTTAGA